>JAYMFT010222146.1:0-25141 GCA_038088735.1 Panulirus argus | reverse complement strand
ACGTTGAAATCCCCAAGGTACAGGATCTCAGCTTGCGGGTGAGAGGATGTCACAGTCTCATGGCAGGAATTTAGATAGTCGAAGAAGGATACGCGTTCTTGCAGTCCCTTTACTCATCTGGTAGGCCTTTAACTGGTGGTGTGGTCTACTACCTCGTTTAGTAGGTGCTTAACGTGTCTGGTAGATTCTTAAGGTGTCCGATTGGCTTTTGTTTATTAGTCTCCTGATGCCTTGTATGCTCATAACTCTTCGTCTTTTCCTGGGGCTCCTACTGTCTAGTGCCATCACTCCATTCCATTATCTCAGTCACGTATTCCCCACGTTTTACGTAGTCTCCCCTTCTCGTCTTCTTTCTTAGTCTATCCCTCTTCCCGTTTTCTCCCAACCTCGCATTTAATTGCCTCACAGCTCATTTTCTCCCTTCTTTTCCCCAGTTCTTTACCTCCTCCCTGGTTCATTGATTACTTCTCATTTTCCCTTCTGTTCTTCCACTCTCATTCCTTTGTCTTCTTCCACCCCAGTATTTGTGGAATTAGGGTCTTGCTCCTCCCCAGAGACCTGAGAAGATGGGCCCCCCCCCAGAGATTATTCTCCATTTTAGAGATTGCATCTTGCGTGGATGGTGATGGTGAAGGGGGGGGGGGATGTGGGGTATAACATGAGCTGGCCAGGAGTGATGAGAGTGAGGGAACTGGCCAGGAATGGTGATAGTGAGGGAACTGGCCAGGGATAGTGATGTCACTATATTGAACACCATAAGGTTTAGGGATAGCGAGTGTCTATGGCCAGGTAATTTGGTGTGGGTGTCTAGGGCCAAGCTAAGCCAGGGTGGCCTTGAGGGCCATCATGGTGAAAGTTGTGGTCCATCCCTAACTCTAGGGCCCTCCCCACCCACGTTTGACTTGTCTCATTGCGGGAGAATCAGGTGAATGCTACCTCACTCAGTGACCGCCCTTTGTGCATGAGTGTACAGCCCTTGAGTACAATGTTACCGTGAAGCTTCAGCCCTTGGGGTTTGATTGCTGACCTTTGACCTGATTTTTTTTTAAGGGTCAGGTTAAAGGTGAAAGTTGGCCATTTATAGCAAAGGTTCATATTGTCATACTCTAGAGTCGTACCATTTTGTTCAAGAGTCATACTGTACCATTATTGTATTTAATGCTGAAGGACATAGATTTTGACGTACTTTCATTCATTGGTACACCTGAAAGACTTATTTTGTCGTGGACTTTCTGAAGTAGAATGACATAGTTTGGCTTTGGTTCAGTGGGTAGGTTGGTCGTAAGGATGAAAGAACCCTCATGAGAAAGGGGTCAGTGGATGAGTGTTACGCAGCTCTTGTTCCGTGAAGTAAATTGTTCGCACATAAGTGGTGGCACTGATGATGGCCATTTATAACAAATGGTGCCCCAGGTATGTAAGGAAAAGATTGTTGATGAAGGAAGTTTGGGTAAATCTTTGTTGGGAATGTTTTAGCACCGTCGGTGATTGAAAAGAGTTCTTACCTGAATGCCTTGAAAGGTTAAACAGTAGTGTTTCAGTGTTTTGAAATGTTTTTCTTTATGGTCTGCAAGCACTGCTGAAATTATCATGTAAAATAAAGATGATTGCTATTAGGTTGAGGATTCTGAGACACATGGATCCTCTGAGCTGTTCCCTTCCTCTGGACACATTCTTCTGAAAGTGTCATGTAATAGAAAGATGATTGCTATTAGGTTGAGGATTCTGAAACTCACGGATCCTCTGAGCTGTTCCCTTCCTCCAGACACATTCTGCTGAAATTGTCATGTAATAGAAAGATGATTGCTATTAGGTTGAGGATTCTGAGACACACGCATAAGAATATTTGAAGAAAAACTACAAAATAATGAGTGTTCAGTGTAGTGGGTAAGCACAGACAGTTTGTAAAGAACAGTAATAAGTTGCAGAATTGCTTCATAAAGACAGATTTCAGTATGTTTAATACAGTGGTAACTGCATAATAAGGTTTGCCACAATTATTAATCATTCTGTCGAATGATGCTTGCTTTTATAGATGCCTATATTAACAGGTGATTGTGATGCTCTTCTGTTTAAAGTACATTAGTGACTTCTTTTTTCATTTCCAGCGGCATCTTTGGTGGAGTTTGGAGAAAGCATGAAACAAATTGCTGACATCAAGTACAACCTTGACGACAACATGAAAATGAATGTACTAGAGCCACTACACCAGTTAGCCACTAAAGACATCAAGGAGGTCCAGGTATTCGTTTTGCTGCAGATGAGTTATCTTTAACTGTTTGTTTGTATTCATGGGAAGATAGGTGTTAGTTATTCCTTGGGAGAACATAATGAGGCATATGTTCTGGAGTTAGTTCATGGAGAAAATAAAATCAGAAATTTTCCAAGTATTCACAAAACACATCCGAGAAAGAAAGAAAAAATATCCTGGACATGAACCTTAATCTCTATATAGACATAGGAAATAAGATACAGTCCTTTTCAGTCTCCTCCCATCTTTCTATCCAGAGGAAACAAAGATTTGAAAATGAAACAAAAGATAGAGGAAAAATTGAAAAACATTTTATAAGATTGTAAGAATTGGTTTTGTCTTTATGGGGCATCATGAATTCCACTAGATGTTGCCAAAACTTGGAGAAATTTCGTTCTGAAATTTGAAATGGAAAATACGAATATTAACACAGTTAATGAATATTAATGATTGGAACTTCACAGGTTTTTCTCGGACAATATGTTAGTTGACATGAAAATGTTCCTTGGTGTATCTTCTCCAGTATGGTAGAAGTGATCTAAACTTATTCTTTCACTATAGACTTATTTTGTAAGATTTTGTTTAATACATATACAACGAAGTAAAAATGTTTTATGAACTTAAGACATTTATAAGATAACCTACCTACATTTTTCCTTGTATTTGATAGCACCACCGGAAGAAGATGCAAGGAAGGAGGTTAGACCATGATTGCAAGAAGAGGAAAAAGGAAAAAGGTAGTTATTCATGTTTGTAGTTTAATTGTTATCTGCTGTTGTTGAAACAGCCTTTATCAAGTCCTGTTTTTCATCCACTTTCTATATTTTAAAGTTTTCTTGCAATTCTAAATACGTGTGTAGAGGGTAGGCACTGTTGTCATATTATTACATGACTGTTTATATTACCACATCAGATGGCAATACAGTTACTGGATGAGAGCTATTTTAACTCTGCAGATTACAAATTTGCTATGTATTTTTTTACCATTTTGAAGGTTTCCTTGATATAGATTGTTCAAAATGATATTTGAATAGTAAATGGAATTTTGTTTTTATTTGTATTAAGAAAAATCCTTAGAGTACTGTGAACAAAAAATACTGGCTGTGTCACTTACGTAATTGAATGTATGAAATTTTTGTAATGCTATTGCAGTCCATTATCATGAGAAGCCCTGATAATTGTGTAAATAATAGCTGCTAAAGGTAACTAGTAATATGGAGAAAACATAAGTAATATTGTGCTCCAAAATCCAAGAAACCTGTTGTAAAGTTCTTGACGTTACCTCATTCATGTAGCAAATAACGAACAAGCTCCTACAGCCCCAAAGCTGTGCAACAGTCAGCAGCAGGGAAAAAACTGACTCCTCTGAAGTAAGAAGGTCTCTGACTAGACTGCTCCCTCAGTTGTGACAGTGATACACCCTCACGTAAGGTGACTTTTCCCATTGTAGCATAACTTCAGTTGAGCAGACGGAGTCTGGTTACACTTATGCAAATTTATATAATGGGTTACTTGTTCTCCGATGTTTTTGTGCTGCATGAACACCAGGTTAAAATATATGGCAGTATAAAGCAGTGTCAAAGGCCAGTCTTGTTTCACCATGCTCATCAGAAACATCACTTTCTTTTCAAAGAAGTGTGTTATTAAGAACTTGTACTTCTCTTCAGGAATGAGGAATGAACCTCAGTGGTAGAATTTTCCCCATGTTGAACCATATTTGTGATTGTTTGGGTAGAATTAGGTGCACATTAGATAATAATTATGTAGCCGTTTGTATACAGAAAACTAGCCACTGATTGAACTATAACACTATTTTACGACCATGGGGACAGTGTGCTGTAAGATGTGTTAAACTTATGTCGTTAACAAAAAATTTGCTTCAGATCATATTACAGTGGTTTCAATTCAATAAACTGGCCAGATTAACTCAAGAGGAATTCCTCTAAGCTTTACCTAAAATTTAGTTAGTTGCCCAAGTTGCCAAGAGGTCTTACTCTTGAACATTTATGATGGTGTTGAATATAAATTCATGGTCATTGGTAATGTGCTTTCATACCAGTAAAAGGAGAAATATATTAAGACCTCTAAGCTTATTGTTGTGAACTCTGGAATTCAGCACTAAAGTTAAAAGGAAAAACACAGAAAAGAATTAAGCTTACATTTACACAGATTGTTTGTAATACATTATTCTTTGCTTGTATTAATGGTGAATTGTGAATTACATAACATTATGAATGCAAAGAATCAAGCTTCATAACACAAAGTTTGGCAGATATTTGGTGTTATCTTAATGAGAAAGCTAACTGGTGTTTATTTATGTTCTAGCACTTAACATGACGCCCACCGGTAGTCCAGCTCGAAGCCCAGGCTGGGGGGGTATGTACATGTAGACATACACGCTCATCCTAGGTACTGAGTTCATATATGTGGGCCTTACTAATGCAGCATAATTTGCTTCAGAGAATAATGTGTGAAAGTAGCTATTGTGACAAGTGAAATTATGCTTATTTATATAAATTTGAGGAAGAATCTTTATATGAGCAATTGCTTTTATGTGGAACTTTAATTTAAGAAAGGAAAAACGATATACACCGTATAGAAAAGTCATTGTTGTGCTGCAGATATTGTACATCTGAGTAGTTGAAGTATTCAGTACTTTAAATTGCACAAAGACTTCAACTAGGGCACCTCTGGTAAGCATTTAGATGATATAAACATTAGTGACAGGAGATGTCAATCATGGAAAGCTTGTTTGTAAACTTCAGTCCGTATGGTCCAAAATGTCTTGGTATGCAAAGAAACCTCAATTTTTATTTAATTACAGTTTACCTAGAAATCATTTTGGTTTCCTTTAGAGCAGAGCTTATGTTTCAGTCATATTTGATACTGATCTTTGCTGTTTTACATAAAGAACGAAGCATACAAGAAGTAGAAATTCGTAAACCACATAGTTATTCTGTTAACAGCATAGTTGGTATAAGAAACATGTTAGTGCCAGTGAATTGGAGTGCTGTGGTATACAGGAGTCAGTGTGCTGTGTTAGGACTGAACCAGTGAGGACTGAGCCAGGGCATGCGAAGCAGCTGTAGGAAACCATGGAAAGGTCTATGGGGTCTGGTTATGGATAGGAAGCTGTGGTTTCACTGCAATACACATGACAGCTAAAGAATGGATGTGAGCGAATGAGGCCTTTTCTTTGTCCTTTCTCGTTGCTACCTCACTAACGTGGGAAACTGCAAACAGGTATGAAAGAAAGATAAAAGTATCCTTGCTTTTGTGGGCTACTTATGATATGAAAATATTTTTAGGTAGAATAAAATAGTTGGATATAAAGTGCTCATCATATAAGTAAATATAAGTGAATATGCTATCATTGAGATGTCTCTGGAAAATGCTGAAGTATTAAGAAAGTGTTGACTTTGAAAGAAGAGAAAGAGAACTGATGAGTGTTGAATGTGAAGGAAATACTTAAGTGAAGAAAAAGCATGGGAGCATTTGTTTCAAAATGATAAAGTGGTGATATTTTTTGAGATATATGAATTGAATATGCAAGAGCAAGCAGATTTTGATGCACCAAAGGGCAGTGACAAGCCAAAACTCAACACACAATCCAATCTAGGTACCAGAATGAATGATAAAGTGGAGGGTGATATTTTCTGAGAAACATGAATTGAGTATGCAAGAGCGAGCAGATTTTGATAGCACCAAAGGGCAGTGACAAGCCAAAACCCAACACACAATCCAATCTAGGCACTAGAATGAATTATGTAGGATTATAAAAGCTGCCCTATGCAATAAGTTCTAGTAACTTGTTGTGAAGACATGAACAAATGTACTTTGATGAAAACATGTTTACTACCGGCTGCGCATAGAAATAGGTATAAGTTTTTATAATTTATGACTGTTTCTTGAAAAACTGATTGTTTCATTTTTTGGTTCAAGGAAAATTGAGGTTTCTAAGGTTTTGGCAGTTTCTTGCCTCAGCACAAACATACCTTTGCATCATGATGTCAGTGTCACCATGCAGCTTTTCAGAATCTAGCAGACTCCATTATGGTTGAATCAACCAGCTAGGTCTTAAGCCATTTTGTATAGAAAATTGCACAACAGTATTAGCTATCAGAGAGAATTTTAAGACATTTAGAGATGTAAGCAGGGTGGTGAACTGAAAAAATTTCAGCATCCAGATGTAACAAGGTTTGCGGGAAGGAGTGGTGCAACTTACACCAATACAAGTTTTTGATAAATGGATCCATCTCAATAGAGTGAGTGGTAGAGCATAGGTAGTTGAGATATACTATTTAGAAGTATATGAAAATTTAGAAACGAGATTTGAAAAAGAAATGGAGGTACAGGATTTTGAAAGTGGTCAGTGAAATAAAAAGATTGATGGGCTGTAGTGCCTGGATGTGGAAAGACTAAGGATAATCTCTCAAGAATGAAATGAGTGGGAACAGTTACACAGGATAACCAAAGCAAAGGAAAGGTGTAAAGAAAGAATGAAAGAGTATGGATGCAGGAGAGTTGCTATGGTCGAGGAATGTGCAGACATTTACATAGTTTACATAGTGTCTGGTAGAAATTCGGCATAAATGACCTTCTTATGTAGCATACAAAGTTAGATACAATAAGAAGGATATGGTAGTGCATTGATATTTACTGGCAGAAAGGAATATTTTAGACAATCTTTATCACTGTACGATCCATTTTTCGATTAATTTTATATTAACTTTATAAAATGTTTGACAGAAAGCTTTTCATTTTACGGCTTAGCTTTAAGCTGAATTGCAAACAAGCTTTTTCATGTATGATATGTGGTAGTTTCCTAATTTATTAATTGTGTATGGAGGCACTGAAAAGCCTTTTCAGAAGGCACTGAAAAGCTTTTTCAGCAATTAAGATTTGTCATACAAAATACATCAGTAAGAGTATGGTTAATTTAAGAAAATCATGAACATACTAATGTATGATAAAGATTTGAATGTCACAGAAATATATGTTGAAGCTTGTTGGTTGTGATCATTACTTTACCAAAATTAAAAGCAGCTGTAATATTCTCTTACAATTTATAACATTTTCTGCTTTTTTAAGAATGAAAATTTTGCTCATATAGCTGGCTTTAATTCGTGTGTGTATCAGTGGGTTCTGCTTAAACCATTTATTATGGTTTAGTCTAATTCTCTGTAGTGCACTTTATATATAAATAGATAAAGCATTCTAATGATTGCAGAAGTATGCATTGAGTATATATCACAATGATACATGCACAGTATTTCTACTCTGTAGGTGGGTGTCTATGTCCAGGTTTATGTTTTGTTTGTAAATGTAGATATTTCTCTTCCTGCATAAACACTTTAGAAGTGTACTGACAGATGCTTTTGTAGAATAAGCTTTTATTTTCCAGGTGAAGTATAAGCAGATTAAAAAAATATTCTTTCTTTCTTTTTTCTTTTGAGAGCGAGATAGGTAATGAATTTCCAAGTTTACCTTAGATGACTGTTGTTTGAAATAATGTGATTAACTACTGAAGCTCAAACACTTAACAAAAGGTAGATCTAATGTAGCTTCATCTTCACGCTCAAGTACTTAATAAAAGGTAGATCTAATGTAGCTTCATCTTCACGCTCAAGTAACCCTTCTTATGATAAAGTAAGGAGGAAAAAGTGGAGTTATTAGAAAAACATTGTGAACAAGGTAAATGGTAATCCAAAGCAGCGGCTTAAAGTGATCCAGAGCAATGTTTCGCTGAAAATAGCTAACTAGCCTCAAGGGCACAGAGATGATGTTTAGTTTCAAAGTGTATTCAGAGTAGAGAATTCATTGCTCCACTATTAATGTGATCAGATGTGGTAGAGAGCATTGAAAATATTCAGATTGTTAGAAAGGATATAGGTTGGTTATGGAAGGATCTTGATTTACATGATTGGTGTGGCCTTGATGAAATCTCACTTTGTGAAGAGGGATGAATTCCGAGGGAGTGGAAAAGAGTAAATATCATATCTGTATTCAAGAAAGGTGACACATGAAAGTACACTGAATATCAGGCTGACAGATATTGTCAGTAAAATATTGGAAATAATTAAAACAGAAGCATATGGATGAGCAACTATGAAAAATCATCAGCAGTACATTGAAATAAGTAAGATGGATGGGTGGAATGCACATTTTTCGTCTTCCAGAAGGCAGAAGGTTTATAAAAGAATTGAGATTCCAGTTAGGCACAGGAAGAGTAAATACTAGTTGTGGATCACTAATTATGGAAGTAGCGCTTTTTTACACTGGGTTAGAACATGACTGCCAACAAGGCTCTTTCTTAAGTATGTGTGTGTGTGTGTGTGTGTTTTTCAAGAGGGACTTGAATCATACTTGATTATGTCAATAGATGAGGTTAAGGAGTAATCAGGATTATGTCATTCTATAGAAGGTCTGGATAGGCTACACCTTCTGTCAGATATGTAATTGTAAAATTCAGCTGAGCTGCACAAAAATTGAAGATGGCACATGGTGAAATGAGGCCAATTTATGACTCATCTTACAGGGAGCAAATTAGAATAATTTTCTTTTGATAGGAACTTAGAGATTGATGTAATAAATAAGCTCTTTCCAAAACACCACATTAGGAAAACTGTAAAGGAGTTATATTGTATATTGGTCATAGTCAAAATTGTCTTCAGCTAGAATATTTACAGCATAAACTCAAATTAGCTTTTACATTACTAGTCTGGTCACACCACTTAAAGAAACTTATAAATCTACTGGAGTGAGTCTGACAAGCTGCAAAGGTTTTGCTGAAAGGCACTGAACTGCAGGGAGAGTATAACAGCCACAAACAAAACAAAATTGGAAGAAAGTAAAGGGAAGACTTATATATGGCTCTTATGTTTCCGAATGTATTTAACAGTGTTAATATTGACCCTTTCTTTGAAATTGGTAGGAATGATAAGTTAGATGACTCAACTAGAGACAAGTTAGTAAAGACATGAAGCAATACCATAATGATATTAGAAAGGCAAATGAATAAGATAAATCATGAAACAATAAATGCAAAATCATTAGGAAAAAAGAGTGTAATAATGAAAGGTTAAGAGATGTTTCACCACAAATTGGAAAATCCCTCCCTGTGTTTAGAAATAGGATATTAAATGTACATAATTATCAAAAATCTGTTTAGCTAAAATCCATAAACTCCCAAAGTTTGTGGTGTAGCACATTCAAGATTGGTGCCAACTTAGATATGAATGTCCATGAAATTATTTCAGTAAATGTTTATACAAATGTTCTTAATAATGTGCATTTGCATATATTACAAACATGATATTTGGACCTGCATCATGTATAAGATTATTTAGATTCTGATATATTTCTAAAGTTCATAAAGATGCAGAATGTACACTTTACATGGTCCCCAAGTTCATGGATTTTTTTGTATTCAACATGTAAATGAATATAAGCTGCTGTGCTGTGGAGAGGAACTTTCCATATTATTTTTTAATCATCTTCAAATTTATACTTAAGTCTTTGAATCAAATTAATGGATTAAGATGTGCAAATTTTGTCTATACAACTTTTCTTTTTTGAATCTCTAACTTATATTTTGGAACGTCTAGCTTTTAATGTGAAGAAAGACTAAATGTATGCACAGACTAGGATACTGAGACTTTCATAGAGACAGTGACATCAGAATTGCTCATTTATGACTTCATGTCATTTATAAGACATGAGTCATGTGACATAAAGAAATATTTTGGATAAGAGTATATTGAGCCTCAGAGGAATTCTCTTTCTGCAGGGACTGTGATGCCAGTCATCACACTTCAGTGCTTTAGTTATTTGCATCTTTTCTATTATGATTTAATCCCCCTTTAAACAACTTGTAAATTGGGTGCCAAGCCAAAGTACTGTAGAGTGCCTATGTATAGCGGCACCTCTTAGCAAAAGTTTGCTCTAACTTTTGATTGGTATCATGGCTGC
The DNA here is from genome assembly GCA_038088735.1 of Panulirus argus. Lineage (NCBI taxonomy): Eukaryota > Metazoa > Arthropoda > Malacostraca > Decapoda > Palinuridae > Panulirus > Panulirus argus. The sequence goes on along the minus strand of JAYMFT010222146.1, from coordinate 14,919 downwards.
TGTTCAGCCATTCTCTTAATGCTTAAACATATCTTGTCATCCAGCTTGATTGTGTGTAGTGTACTCAAGACTTCAGTCAGATGCAGGTAGATTCTGGTGTTATTAAAACAAAACAAAAAAATTGTACAGCTCAGAGGTGATATGTAGGAATGTTTAGTAATTTCATAAAGAATGTAGTATGTATTGATTTGAGAATCTGTGTTTTTGTATAGCCATAGCTGAAAAAAGAATTAACTTTTGTCCAGAACACCAGTTGAAATTAAGAATTGATGGCGCAGGTAAGTGGAAGTGCCATGTGCCTCAGATACCATCACCTGATCATAGTTAAATGAAGTTTTATAAACAGTAAGATGTTCTGTCATTTCTAATGTTAGTTCGAAATAAGGTATGATATCTACAGATTGAGAGGAAGAAATCATGAACTACTTTGATATATTAACTACAACTCAGAGCTGAAACCAACTGCTTACTGGTTTGATAGAATGAATTTATCTAGTCTGTACAAATATTGTAGGTAACTTAGTGTACTGTTGATCTTTGGTGCATATTACTAGCTAGCTTTGATGATGGCTGTGTGAGTACTGAGTAGTGTATAATGTGATATATTATTATGATTTATGTGAACATTCTATTTCCTCAGTATTCAGAGAACTGGTGATAGCTTGTGAGCAGTTATAGTCCCATCAGATTCACAGTTGTCAGTGGTTGATGGTAGCTTATTTAAGACCATATGTAATAGTGATTTTTTTTTGTGAAAAGTATGCATTTTCACATATTTGAGACAAAAATGTTTAGCATACATCATCACATTATTAATGCAAGGGATCAGATATTTAATCATAATTTAGGATTAGAAATCTATAGAATTTGGTTTATCATTAATTTTTGTGTGTGGCATAACATAGAGTTTAATAGAAATGATAACATTGACTCAGTAGAGTTAACATGTACTAAACAATTATTTTATAGGAGGTTCCCATGTTACGGAGGATGAAATTAAAATGGCGGAGGACAAATTTGCTGAGTCCTTACACTTGGCACAGATGGGCATGCATAACCTCTTGGACAATGATGTAAGTAACTGGAGTGACAAGTGGCAGTGCACCACAACTTTGAGAGTGATAAGTGGCTCTGAGGAATGATCTTATCATCATCATATTTTCTCCATCATAGTCATCAGTGTGATTATTATTACCACAACAAGCTCTTAGTTTTCCCCATCTTAATCATCAAGATGATAATTATTACTCCTGGGACAGTTCGACATGCTTAAAGCTTCTGGACAAAGATGTGAGTAACTAGAGTGTTGTTAGCAACATATGTCAAAAACGATCTTGTTTTCCTCATGTTATTACCGCTTTAGTCATCAGTATGAATATTATTGTTTTAGCTGGCTTTGAAAATGATGCTGTCATCCACATGTTATTACCATCATAGTCATCAGTATTACTAAAATTATTTTATTTTATTGGGCTCCAAAGAATAATGTCTCTGCATGTTATTACCACAAGTCATCATTATGATTATCATTACTGTACTTAAGCAGGCTCGGAAAATTAACGTTGCCATCCACGGGGTATTACCTCCATAGTCATCGACATTAATATAACTTTATCAAGCTCTGAAGAATGATTTTGTCATCCACATGTTATTAGCACCTTAATCATCAGTTTGATTATATTACTTTATCATCATTGTAGTTGACATGATGTTTGCCATTTCCTTCAGCATTGGTTTTCTTTAATTGTAAGACTGAAAATTTGCAGATGTTAGGATTTTGTAGATTATTAAGATTTTTTCCCATCTTACACTGTATGTTTCCTAAGCACTGCATAGTTTTACAACATTATGTGAAGTAGAACGTGGATTTGTAAGCAAGCAGCCATAATGGAATATTTTGAGACAGTGTGGTATTGGTGCTTCCATGAAGTAAATAGTTTGTATTAAGAAATAAGGAGTGATGTAGAAGTTGATAAAGCACAGATGGGAATTACTTGGTTTTTTATGCATAGAGTGGGAATGAGAATCGTGAGGGTTTGAAAGTGTATTTTAATTGGTAGTGATACTCAGAGGAAGCAAACGGAGATAGAGGAGGTATTGTGACTGGAAGACAAGAGATGAGGTTGGATGGTTATACAGTGATAGAACAGTCTTAGCATAGGAGTGTCTATTATTGGCACTGCCTTAGATTTGAAAAGGTTTATTTTCTCCACTGATTTTTATTAATGTACAAAGTCAACATATGAAACAAAATCCTCATTCACACTACCATCCTCACTCATAGAATTCTTTCACTGCATACCTCTGCTCTCTTCTGGTAGCTTTTCCAATACCCTCTAGTGCTTGAATGACTCCAGAACAGTAGTTTGTTTCATTTTCATTCATAGCAACATTACCTGTAACTTTCATTCTCCTTTAAATATGCCACATTTGCTCTCATCCACTTGTAAATATTTTAAGCAACCATGGTGACATTATGCAGCCCAAATGCACCACTCACCTACTCAGTAAGAGTATTCAAGTATTCAGCAGTCTTCCTTGCATATCATAGGAGGTTGAGTCCTTTTCTCTTCATGGTATTTTTTTGCCTCCCATTAAAGTTTTTTCCACTCCCTGCTGAAATGCAAAAAGTTGGCCCATGCACCCTTCTTCCCCTAAATTTTTTTTGCTCTTTATTTCCATAGGATTCTCTAATAATTTTAACAGAATGTCCTAACTGTACAAAAACATTTAAAGACATGGCTGAGATGCCATTCCTCTTTGTGTTTCTAATGATTTTTTACTTCCCTTATAAAAGGAACATTCACAGCCTTCATCCAGTCATGTGATGACTGTGTTTTTATGTTGCCATGCCATCTGTTTGTAGCCATAAAATTTGACACCTGTTTCATCACACTATCCAGACACCTGCTTTTCTGTTGTTTTGCTACATTATTGCTCTTCTCACCTTCACCTTTAATACCTGTTCCACTCTTAACTTCAAGTCCCATGGAGCCAGTTCTTTATCAGCATTGATTAATTTTCAAAGTGCTCAGCCTTTCCTGGATGTTACCTATTCGTAAAACTATTCTCCCATCCATGTATAGTACTTTATAGAGCTTGATAGCTTCCCATGGATTCATTTCATTCTTTCTCCAAGAACCTGTGATTTGCCATACCCTTATTCATGTGTACAAACTTAATTACACTTTTGTAAGATATTATATTTTTCAGTCTGCACCTTTCAGTCATGACTGTTTCATTGAAGATGTTGTTTCTCCTTTTAAACATTTTTTTTATGAACCTTCACTATTATTATTGCATCATATTGTTCCTCTCTTTACATAGCCTTTTCTTGCAGTCTCATTTACCAGTAGCCTCAATTAGCAGTCTTTAAATGCCTTGATGTCACCTCATCATTACTTTGTACTTCCCCATCGTTTCATCTATATCTCTGTTTCAAATTTATTTTGAAGTTATTCACTGGGCAGCACTCATGCTTGATGTTGTACATATTCCTCATGTCTTTTCACCAATGCTTGATGTTGCACATATTCCTCTGCATTTTCACTAATGTTTGATGTTACATATATTCCTCATTTTTTTTCACCTCTGTCATATTTGTCTAGATTTGCATTCTTTCAGATCACTCCTTGTTTTACTGTTTCCTGCTCACATTTTTTTTGTCACCCTTTACCATAACCCTTTCCCCAAGATAAGTGTCTTCAGCTGCTACGTCAGGTTCTCTCCAGAATGCATGCTCAGCTTCTCCCTTATCACTGCATGATTCATATGCAACTGTTACCATAATTTCTACATCTGTTGCATTTAAGTATATTAACTGTCAATATAGAGCTTATATATTTGCAGTCAGCTATCTTTTAAGATAATTACTTTTTCATCAGAACTCCCACATCTTTCACCTAACCAAATGCACCTTACAACAAGCCTGAGCTACCATGTTTCACACCTTTCCAGTGCCCTGGAGTTTTGTTATGCATGCCTGACATATCTAGATTTCTTCACTTGAATATATATTCCACTTTTATCCTACATTTATTGTTTGTTCCTATCACATTCCACTCAACCATATGAATTTAAGAGTTGGCTGCCCACAGATACAGTCCGTTAGTTGGCAACTTGGAGATTAGTTGACTCGGAGGCTACCTTTTGCCTTTCACTGTTAGACTGTGAAACTCTTTGCATTCTTTTCTTTATATCACTGTCTACAGTCTGTATTCCTTTAAGGAGCAGGCCTATCATCACTTAAAGAATGAGCCCCCCCCCATTAGGTTTGACTTTTAAGTCACCACCAATGCCTGTGATCGGTGCTTGAGATGGAGGAATAACTTGCAGGTGTTTACAGGCATGCCCCCAAGGTCTTAAACTACATGTTACTATAGTTTAGATTAATACTTACAATGTTAGGGTCCTACACCCCAAGCCTTCATAGTGATGGTTACAGCTGCCCGCATCTAAAAATTTTTTTTATTTACTTAATCACACCATGACTAGAAGTTGTTGATGAATGAACTATCACTTGACAAGCCTGTGTTTTAGTGATTTCACTCTCAAAGCTGTAAAAATGACCAATACCCACAGAAGAATATCACTCTTTTTTATCAGTTTTACTGGCTCTTAAGAGAAATTGCAGCATTAACTTTCCTCCCATCATAAACTCTATTGGTGTAGTAAAGATTTTGTTTAGAGCGTATTGCATTTATTCTTGTTACAGGTTGAACAGATCTCTCAGCTTGCAACCTTTGCCGAGAACTTACTGGACTACCACAGACAGTGTACAGAGATCTTGGAAGTGCTAGCTGGAACACTTCATGACAAGTAAGAGACAAGATTTATATTTTATGTATAAAGAAGGACTTAAGGATTGATTTTTCATCAACAGCCAGAGTAGCTTTTGTGAAGGATATTCATATTGCAAAGTTTCTACAAGACCACATGTTAGAAGCATTAGTTTCATCATTTCTTTGTAAATGATTCTGTGAATTTTGCTAGCTCCTCACAAAATAGGTAATTCACAGAACCTTTTAATGACCTCAAAATAATGCCCGTTTTCATAAAGTGTATGATATATGATATATGATGTACAAGATAGTTTGTTACCTCTGTCCACCAAACCAGCAAAAACTGGTAACACATTTTCAGCTTTTTACTCTGATTTTGAGGTGGAGCAATTATGATAACCTTTAACATCCATGTTTGGCATGTCAGCATCCATATCCCCATATTAAGGTTTCTATTGAAATCTTGTAATCTTGATTCACATAGGTCAACTTTGTAATCAGTGGTAACTTGTATATAGCTTGTCTTCATAAAGTTAAAGTAAAGCTCTCGTGATTTTCTCAGTTTGCACATCAAATGATTCATAGAGGTTACACATTAGTTGGTGTTATTGAACTTCATATAATTCATTTATGATGTGACATCAGTTATTGAATCAGATAATGTGAAGTATGTAATGTTCTTTCTTGATTTTTGGAAATGGCAGAAAACATATCTTGTCCACAGCTTATCTTGGCATAATAATTTCAAAATATAGGTGACCCGAGTTAACCTGAGATAATAGTTATTTACACAAAAGCTGAGCCCAAGTATGCTAGGAATAATATTAAAGGAAAGAGGTTCAGGAAGTAACCATTCTTGATGGTTTAACTCTCTGTTTCATTTTAACTGGGCCGTCTCTCATCAGAGCAGGTCATAGGCATGCATTACTATAGTTCACTTGAGGTTATGTAAAGAGAAAATTCTCTTATACTTAAAAGCTCTTTTTCAGTTTGCATGTGTATAGCAGTTTAACCATAGTAATACTGTTTGCCTTTTCAAAATATCTACCTGATAGAAATCTGTTTTACAATTGTTGTGCAATTCGTCTTATTTGTTTTTTTATTCTTACAAGAGAAAACATCATTTGATATTTCCCTTAAGTACCACTCTGTAGGTACTTCAGTCCTGTCATCTATAATGGTACATCTATCTTGATGTCATATCAATGTCATCTTTTATCATCCACAGGAAAAACGAAGCGGCTAGTCTTCCAAGGCCAGAGTTTGTGCCAAAGACCCTTTCTGAATTAGGGGTAGCAGACACCTTGAATGGTGGCTTGCCATCCACTAACATTACAGGTATGATTCAGATGCATGTTATATATATATATATATTTTTTTTCCCTTTTCTCTGGAACTTATGATACCATTTTTTAATCATGTTATGCTCTACAAAATCTATAATATGTATATGTAGATGATTTTTTAGTCCTTTCTACCAGAAAGATTAAATTGAAAGTAAAGCATTTTGAGCCTGAATGATATTTAGACAGACTCTGGTATTACAGCATATGAACTTATTCTTCACTGGTAAGAAAGTACACAAAAAAGTTATGCTTTTTGAAGAATATCAATATTCTGAAAACTGTACTAACTTGTTTATTTCGTAGCATATCTTGTTGCTGTGAATGGTATGATTCGTCCTTGAATGATACTGGCCTGTTGCCTTTTTGCATCAGGCTTTGATGATCCTTAGGTTAGCGTTGTTGATTACTGTTTGTTTTAGGCCATGTTACATGGTTGAATTATTCACTAGATTTACGGCTTTCATAGAGCAAAAAAGAAATTCTTAAGAATAGTATGTCATTGTCAGTTATCATGCATTTTATCGGTAATACATTTAATGACAACTTCAACAATGATTTTCTATCCTCCTAAGATTTTCCTAACCTTGTATCAGATTTTTACTGTTATGATATAAATACAAATGCAGAAGTTGTCTTTCATGGTTGAGTTTATGATCCACCTTGTATTTGAAATACATATCACAAGTCACTACAGGCTTAGGAATATGCTGTTGATGTTTATGTTTTCCTCGTCAGGATCTGCTGACTTTACTGGATATAGTAACTTTATCAGGGGAGTGTAAACTCAGGGTTCATAATGGCCCATTTTCTTGTATCCTCAGTATAAGGTGGCTTTTTAGTTGTAAGTTTGTAAAGATAAACGAGACATACATCAGTGCTGTCATTGCATATTATTGTAAAGTTAGTCTGGTGGGCTGATGACAAACATTTTTTTTTTTTAACAAAAAGGTGAGCTGTAGTTAGAGTAGGTATAATAAAAATGATGACAGAGTTGCAGATCACTGCTAGATTTGATGATGCGCAACCAATCAACTATCATAGATATTTGCCATATTGTTTAACTTAGTATTCCTGTCTCCTGTGAAAATGAAATAAGAAACTTGTCTTTCATCAATTGTATTAGAAATCTTAATTTAGATGCTAATCAGAAAGAGCCTCTGTATCTTTTTTTCTCCAGACTGGTTATGTATAATGTTTCAAGTTTTTGATTTTGCTAAATATGAAAAGAATGCAAACAGTAACAGACCATTGGGTCTCAAAATTTCAGCAGCTTTGTTCAGGTACTTCATTTTCTTATACTTAAGCTGAAAATTCATGGTGTCCCTTCAGAAGGTCACTTTTTTCCCTTAGTATTCGGTTTGTGATGTTTTGACAAGATTGTGTTCAATATAAATTTCTGTCTATAAGCTAAGAGGCTTTTCTATAGGATGAAATTCGATGTGTGATTCCCATATCTCATAAACTTCAGCCATTGTGCTGCTTTGCACTGAGCTCACTAGTCAGAATCAGAAATATAGTCTTGAACTGATTTTTTTTTTCCCCACAACAGGTCTAGTTTAAGGGTGTGCACTACCGTGCTACGTACCCCATGGGTTTTTTCATTCCCGATTAGTATAATTCTTACTCCTAGACAACCGAGAGGTGTAGAATTGAAGGTACTTCTAGTGATGGATTGGAGCAACTTGGCTATTTGATTGTTACTTAGTGTTTCAGTTGATAGTTACTGATAATTCATCATTTAACATGGTTTATGGGGCCACTGTATTTTTACAGGCTATATGTTAATTTGTAGTCCAAGACACGAGTCAGTGTATCCACAGCTTGCCCTATTCAAGCTTGTAAGGAATCCCTCTGCCAGCTTGATTTTCTACACAATTTTAGGTTAGCTGTTGTCAGTTCCCATGTAGGATTTAAAGATAATGGTAATATGAATAAATGTGAAAATAATAGTAATGTAGATAATATTGGATTTGGGTAATTTTCAGTTCTGTGAAAAAAGTCAAATGTGAAAGACTTGTAACATAAAATATTACTTAAATTTGTTCTATATTTAAAAACTAATGTGTGAATTTGCATAAATTTATATGGATTCTTTTTGACATGAGACACTCCCCAAGACAGGAAATGGGATGAAAATGAAAGTTTTCTATTTTAGTTTACTGCAGTTTCAAGCAATATTCATCAAAATAGATATATCCCATTAGTATGTCTCAACCAATACCATTTCATTCTTTTTCATGCCATGAAGAATTTTAGCTTTTATTGCCTCCTGTCAAATCCTAGTGGCACTTTGAAGTTGACAAAAAAATATGTATACATATCGGTACATGAGTCTGTTATCTGTAACTCATTTACCATTTATATGGGGTGGATCAAATGAACGCATACACTTTTAGTGGGAACTTACTCTATATAACCAGGATATCCATTCCCTTTGATTTACTGAAAATTCATATTGCACAATGACTGAATCCATGCAGTAATGAGTTAAATTTATGGTGAAAAACAAGCAGTAAATGACAGCTCTCTCCTAGTGGTTCCACTTGTTTATATTTTACAATTTACACTTGTTTTTTCCCAAAAGTCTAATCTTTATAACTAGTATGTTATCTTTGCATTCCATATTTTACAGGAATCTATTTCAGTGTTTTTTATTATCATTAATGTTATTGTTTTTTAATGAACTGCAGTTCATCAGTTACATTGCAGTGCAGCTTCTTGGGATGCTCATAATTTCTCATTCTTTTGAATGAGACTATTACCTGGAGCCTCAATGAAGCTTTGTTGAATGAATTTTGTCAGGTGTAATTGAATTTAAACTTACTGTTTGTAAAAGTCTTCTTTCTTTGCAGTGTGTATCTTCTTGGTGTCTTAGTTTTTGTTATGCTTTGTTATTACTTTCCTTAGAGTAAAAAGACAAAATATGATTCACGAGAATTAAGAGACATGATTAATGCACTGATGGATTAACAGATTATTGATCTGTGTGTATTTTGTCATAGAATGTAAGAGGACATCACAACCACTCGCAGTATTTTTACAATACAGTTTTGTGGTAAAGTCATGGCAAAGTTGAACTTGAATTTGCTGTTTTGTGAATGAAAAGGTTTATTTAAAGTTATTGAATATTCTGTGTAAAGTGTTACTGAAAGTGCCTAACTGAAAGAGAGTTATGGAAACGTTTGATATTTGAATTTGGTTTTGAAATTCAGATATTCACATTTTTGATGCAGTCTTACGGTATACTTTCTAAGAGTACTTACAGTTTAGAACTGTGATTAACTTTTTATATGGCAATAGGCTTTGATATCAGTACATTATACCTGACAGCTAGAGACTGGATGTGTGCAGGTGAAGCCATATTTCTCCTACTTCTTATGTGGGATGGGCAGTGAAGTATAAAAAACTATGATATTGTCATAGCATATTGGTTATTGAACAAGCTGGGAAAGAAGTGAAATTCTGGTTAGGTGTTTTGTAATTTAAGCCTAAAATAGTCTTACCTGTTATATGTAATATTGTTAGCAGTAGACTACATACAATATGTATATTGATAGTGGTTTCTGATTGTAGGATTTACCATTTGACATGTGAAGAATACTGAAGCACAAAGTCAAGAGAATTACAAACCTAAACTAGATATTCAAGATTTTTTTTAAAGTAGTATTTCATATGGCCAAGGTCACCTTTGAAAGTATTGCTGTTGGAAAAGTCATGTGCTGTACCATATATATGTTTATGTAGATTACAGGGAAAGAGAGAGAATGAGTGATAGTAAATATGGCATTTCCTCTGTTCGTTGCACTACCTTACTAACTCAGGAAAGGGCAATCAAGTATGAAAAAATGTACCTTTCTTTCATAAATGTTCGCCATTTCCTAAGTTAGCAAATTAGCACCAGGAACAGATGAAGAAATAGCCTCATTCACTCACATCCAATCTCTTTCTGTCATTATGATGCACCAAAATCAGCGCCCTTCACCTGAAGTAATGCTCCACACACACACATACACGTGTGTGTGTGTGTGTGTATATATATGACATACCCTGCATAAATGGGTACGTTTGATGGTATAGTCCTGTTTGAGCTTTATGTATGTGAGGCATGAGCCTTTGACAAAAATATAAAGAAAAGGGTAGATAGATGAGTTGGAAATTAAATGTTTGAAACAATTATGTGATGTCAGGAGGGTTGATTAATTAAGAAATTATATGTTAAGAGGGAGGTGTGGTAGTAAGAGAAAGAGCTGAGGAGGGTGTGCTGACATGGTCTGGACTCATGGAGAGGATAATGGAGAAGAGTATACTTGTTAGAAGAGTCAGGAACAAGGAAGAGAGGAAACCACGTAGGAGGTGGAAGGATGAAGTGAAAGATGCTTTGAAGGTTTGGGGCCTAAATATACAGGAGGATGTGAGGCTTGCAAGGGTTAAAGCCAATTGGAGTAGTGTGTTATACAGGGTACATTGTGCTGTCAATGGGCTGAACCAGGGCATATGGCACACTTGGGGGAACCACAGAAAGGTCTGTGAGGTCTGGTAATACATAGGAGGCTCAGGTGTTGGTGAATTATACATGAGAATTAAAGAGTGGATGTGAGTGAATGAAGCCATTTCTTTGTCTGTTCCTGGTACTACCTCACCAATATGGGAAATGGCAAACACATATGAAATTTATATACTTCAGAAAAATCACATTCAGAACTGGTATTATGGAAATATAAAACAATCTGTTAAGGTTTCAATACATTTAGACCACAATCTGTGGCCCAGCATAGCATCCATAAAGATCCAAAATCTACACTTTGCTTAGTCCCTAGGATTATGGATTTTTTATATTCTACCTGCAGAAGATATTTTTAAGAAAGATTAGAGGTTAAAGTATTTTGATGAATCAAGAATTTAAAACAGGGTCTTCCATGAAAATAACATATTCAAGAGCACCTTTAAGTGGAGAAGTAAGCAGTTTTTGTTTTGGAAGACCTGAATTTAACTAGAGAATGTGTACCCCATTGAGAGATGTTGTTCAGGTCTAAGATGAGGGAAGGAGTAGAAATGTGTTCACCGGTGATGAAGGCTAATGTTCAAAGGAAGTAGAGAAATGCAGGTTTGAGTAATTGGAAATGAGTAGAATAGGATTACCTTCAAGTAAAAATCATTGATAGAGAAGGAAGAGAGTGAAAGATAAAGTAGAACAATGAGGTTTACCACTGTTGATAAGAATGAAAGAAGAGGTCAGTCAGTCAACAGTTACAACAATTAAATGATCAGAAGGGAAACTGGATGTTAATACACGAGCATGGGGAAGCTAAGGATAAGAGTTTAGAAATCAGACATCCCAGACCTGGTTAAAAGTTGTCAAGATATCATGGACCACAACGTAAGATTTCCTAATGTCCATGAGATAAGAAGGCCATATGTATGTAAGATAGGATTATCACCAGTAGACCTAAAGTTACCAAAAGCTGCCATCCTAAACTACCATAGTTTGCGTTTAGAGGAGGGGATGGGAGAAGAGGAAATCAGAAGGGAGGTGATAGTTACATAATTGTAATCAGGAGATCCTAGCTGGGATGAAATGATATGGGAGTAACAAGGAGACTGAGAAATGAAAAAAGAGACTGTTAAAAGTCTTGACAGCCAGGTGCATCAGTTAGTTGTTCCAGATTGTTAAGGAGAACAGAAAAGGAGTAGACCTCATTTCTCTCATAAGCACTGTGGGAAGAACTCAGTCACTCAGCCTGGTGAACATTAAGGTGCCTTGCATTGAACTCTTAGTAAGAGGTGCAAGAGAAGAGCACAGCCTCTTTGCAGCAGAAGAGGTAATTCAAGAATGGAGCAAAGCCTGTACAGAATCAAAGTTTGGAGGTTCACAAGGCGTGTAATTGTTGTGTTTATATTACAGTAGTTACAATAGGTATATGACACATACTGAAGATGGAAAAGGTGATACAGGTTATGGGTTGAGATAAAGAAAATCCATTAGAAACATAACTGGATGATTGTCTCATCTGCTTGAAAGAAGAGAAAACATAACCAGGTGGTCTTACAAAAAAGAAAGAAAAAAATCAAGCCCACAAACGATGGAAGAAGTAAATAAAGAGACAGATCTTATGTGATATTCTTACATAGTTGGAGTTGGCACTGCTGCAGTCTTATTCTAGCCCTTCATTGCCTGCAGAGTCAGCAAGAGGTGTAGAGATTCTCAGCACCCAATGATGCTGAGTACTGGGTGCTGTATCCTCTGAATATTTCATAAGGCCAAATAAAAGAATGTGAAGATGAGGAAAAATGTGTGTGAAGTGATGTATAGTACAGCTTGAGAGTGATCAAGTATTTCATCCATTACACTGATCATTTAGTTAAGTTACGAGAAGCAGAATAGAGTAAAAGGGGCTATCCAGTACCCTTGTGTAGTTGTAGACATATTTTCATGCATTAGGACATTTAGATATGTGCATATGTATGTCTTTCTTTATTTTATCTCATGGTGTTCCTCTTTGGTAAAATGTTCTTTTTGTCAGTTATTTGGATAGTCATGGATAGTCACTGAAAACTGTATATGCTGTATTGTTTGTGAACGATAAAAAGTCAAAAAGGTGTGTGCAGATAAAGAATCAGAAGTGTTTGTGACTGTCTTGACACCGATTCAGTTGTATCTCCTTGTTAGAAAGACCCTCAGCACTTTATATCATTTAACTTATTGGAGATTATGTAGGCACTTAAACTTTTTCCTTCTCTGCTTCAATATGCATTGTAGACCTTGCCTGATTCACAGAGCTCAGCTGCATAGTGAAGAGCTGTTTTTTAGATCTTATTATATTGCCTGCAGTATAGTGCTTAGCTTTAGAACTAGAGCTAATTTTATTTAACCTCATTCAAAATATATGTATATCAGTTTCATTGAGATTAGATTTTAGAATTAAAATATGGAAGCAGTACTATGGAGTACAGTAATGTGTTTTAAGTGAAAAATTAGAATTATGGAAAATTTTCATCTCACTGTAACTGATAAGTATGAATATTTAAGTAGAGTAAAAGATTATTTCCAGTGAATAAAGAAAAACATCATATTAGTCGTACTTGACACAAGCTTTGGTTAACACATTGCCATTTAGGGGTGTCATTATTGGCAGCTTGATGGCCATAATATGCAAGCTGAGCTACAAGAAAAGATCAAAATAATTGCCCCTCCCTCATGTTGCTGGTTACTATAGCTCCACTATGTGGAGTAGAGATAACGAACACTAACTGCTACAAATTGAACTGGTCATGAAACTAGCAGTTATATTCCCGGGTTAAACCCCTGATAACTCATGGAGGTGGCTTTCCTCTTTGAGTTTTTGTCATTGCATCACCTCTTGCTTTCTCAGTATAAGATTAAGGAAGACAAGCTCTGTTGTTCAAAGAGAAAGATTTATTGTTCTATGGGGAAAAGGGATAGATACTTTTTATAAGATGAAAAAGGATGATAGCAACACTCGTCACTTATGTTAACAGCGTACAACTTATAGTTTCAGTTGTCCTGGTTATCAGCATATAATCGCAAATGTTTTGCAGTATATTAAGATTGCCTATGATTATTTGATTATTCAGATAGCAGAAACCTCAATGATTTCAAATATTGCAGTGGATTGTGCCCACCAAACTTTTGTTTCTGAATCTGATGTGGAACAAAATGAGAGATGAACTTCATGTAAAAGTTGATGCCGTAGAAGGTTACTGTAGCACCAGAAAACTTGATTGCACAAGTATTGCAGCATGCTGCAAGGAGTTCCTTTCAGTGATTGAGCTAAACAAAGGCATTCCTGCATAACTGATTTTGCTTTAGTGAATTCTGCATCTCCATCCAGTCCTCATGGTTCTGATGTACCATCAGGGCCCAGATTGACTGACCACCACAGATATTTAGACATTACTCAATTCTAGTCAGAGTCAGAGGTCACAGTGTCTTTATTTATTTGTACTAGTAGGTGTCAGTGTGAGCTACTGATGTGAATAAGAAACTCTCATGTAAATGATCATTATTTTGATTTACTGGTAGTTCTGCTGCATTCCAAATGATATTTGTATAAATTACAGGTTTTGTCAAGAACACCCATAAAGTGAATCTATGGATAGCCAGTATTTACCATCTACCCAGCATTATATATATAAGAATTTTTATTGATTAAGTTGAATGATCAGTTCAGAGCAGAAAACTTTGAAACACACTTCAGAAGTTAAAGGATTTTGTGCTGTTTAAATGTTACCTCATGTATAATACATATACTCCAGGAGCCTGACTTTCAAAGAAAGAGAATACTTAATATCAGTTTCACAGGTACTTTGTTCATTTTATTATAGATACTTTGGTTTTGCATTGTCATATGAGCATTTTTTATCAGATGTGACAAATGATGATATGGATCAGTAAACCAGATATTGGAATAAATAAATGTTCAGGTGATTAATCTCCTGGATTATTGTTAAGGTTTTTATCTTGCAGTGCAAATTAGTTACTGCCTGGTCTTATTTTAACTATCTTACCTCATGATTATAGCATTGTGCATCCATGCTCAGGACAGGTGGAGAAATGAGTTTTGATGTGAGATACTTTTTCTTTCTGTACAGAGGAACATATGAGCTGTGGATTCACACAGTTACCAACCTATACAAGACAGATTTTTATAGTTTGTCCTCTTTTGTCCTTTTTTTTTCTTTTTTTTTTTTTTTAAATTGAAGGCTCCAGTCACGGACAAAAGTCCACATCAAGGCCGGGCCCTAATTGAAATATAGAGAGTGTTGATAAATTG
>JAYMFT010222135.1:0-11331 GCA_038088735.1 Panulirus argus | reverse complement strand
CTTTGTCAATGGGAGAGACAGCTATAGTACCGTCAGGACGGAAAAGTGAGGGGAAGGTGGAGCGACAGAAGTTGTTACAGATGCCCTTAGCTAAAGACCAGAAAGACCTATCCGTGGATCCTTATGCTACCTCGCCATTGCAGAGAATGGCAAATACTTAGTAAAAAAAAAAAATCTTAATGTGTCAGAAGTGGAGGGAACAAGGTGCATGGGGAGACCAAACTGAAGATGGAAGGATAGAGTGAAAAAGATTTTGAGTGATCACAGCCTGAAAATGCAGAAGGATGAAAGGCATGCACAAGATAGAGGGAAATGGAATGAGGTATACTGGGGTCAGCGTTTTGTCAATGGACTGAACCAGAGCATGTGAAGCGTCCAGGGTATACCAAGAAAAGTACTGTGGGGCCTAGTTGTGGTTTTGGTGCATTACACATAACAGCTAGAGAATAGTGTGAGTAGATGTGGCCTTTCTTCCTCTGTTCCTGGCGCTTCCCGCTAATGCAGGAAATGGCGATTAATCATGAAACATTTATTCATTTATCTATTATTGCCCATAGTCCCTGACATTACCCAGGACCACTCTGTAAGAGCTCCTGCAATTCTAAAGCTCTACTGCTTCCAGTAGCAGGAAAATGATAGACACCTTTGGAATGAGAAGTTTTTTAATGAGACTGTATTCCCAAAGGTATAGCCTTACTATACACAACTTTTTACTTGTATTCCCAAAGATATAGCTTTGCCATAAGCATCTCTTCACTTGCGGTGAATTGCCTAGCTGCTCATGAGACAAAATGGCAAAAAAGAGAAATATGTATAATTTCCTTGATATAAAGAAAAGAAGTCTGAAAAAAATTTGCAAGTAGTACTCTTCTCTACATCAAAGAAAAATTTATCTATCATAATGGATACCACTGCACTATAGCTCTAATAGTCATTACTCCAAATTTACAAAAGTTAACTTACCTGCCAGCTAAATCAACAAGATGAATTTTAGATCTAGTCTCTAAAGGAGTGTCAGACAACAGTTTAGCTTGAATGAAGGTAACAGTAAATATTGCATGGCTCCTGGAACTTGTGTCATTCATGTGGGTACTCGCAGTTGTCCGATGTGAATTACCCCTTCTCATCAACTCCTGCAAAGATTTTTTGAAGTGAACACATTTATACTATTTAAAATGAAAAACAACATATGGTAACAGCATAAGTTTATATTCAATATCTAATAACTTCTTGTCCACAAGAAATGGTTTCGTGAAGAGAAAAGGTGGTGAAAGCCTTATTTGAGCTGAAATGTGGAAGGCAGCTGGAATGGATGGTAATGTATTCAAAATTCTTAAAATCATGGTGACAATATGACAATTATATGGTGTGAAGAGGGACGATCGAGTAAGAAATGATGGGGTTAGAAGAAACGCTGTTATGAAAAAGTATGGGTCAGAGAGCTGAAAAGGGTGTGTTGATGACCTTTATTCTCTTTCTCATTATTTTCTTTACACCTAAGATGGCCATGATTGAGGCATGTTCTTGCCTGTGTCATGTCTGCCAACATATAAAAAATCTACTTATTTACTGTATTCATATTACTTTTTTCAAAATTTTTGCCCATTTATGCAATAAAATCTTACAGGTGAAGGTCTATTTCTACACCTCTTCTATTTGGAAGAGCACTTAAAAATAGTCCCCTTGAATTATCTGTGAGATATGGTATTGTGGTTGGGTCTAACTCTTAAAGTTATAAATATGGTCATTAAATGAAACATTTGAGGAAGATACTACACTGATTTAGAAAAGCTGACATGATTTATGTATAAAGACTATACAGTCAGGCAGATGATTCTCAATAAATCACTACCAGTTACATGCATTCAACATGAAATATTGCTTCCCATTTCATGAAATGGCATCTTCCAACACATGAAAAAGGTTCACTAGTCACAAAATCTGATACAAAAACAAATCAAAGTGAATGACTATAAGCATACTAGGTGCTGAACTCCTGACAAACTCCCTCTAGTATCTACAAGCACACTTATTTTCTGACCCTAAAAACCAATAACCCTACTGTGATATGATGGTATCCTTATTTCAACACGCTTTCACACAAACTTCTGCGATGTAATTAATTTTCCTACCTGTATATCAGGATAGTGATGGACCAGATGGCAAGAGAGATCCTGAACATATGGGCCAAGCTTAGGGTGTTCTCTAACACGTAAGGAGTGAGTGCTGTGGTGAGCACCTTGTCTCAGCAAGTCCTTCACTCTTTCATTGTAGATTTCCAAGTAACTAACTTCAACTCTGTTGATAATTCATAAAGTACTCTCTATAATGATATCAAGGTAAATGTGTTACTGAAACTGTAAGGTCCAAAGAAAGCATGCTGTACATGTAAATACTACAGATACACATTTTAAATGTAAAACAATGTACAATGCACATAGTAGGTGTCTTATATAGTCAAAACACTGTATGAATTTTTTAAGTATTTCAGACAATTATATTACTATCCCCATTATATGGCAAAGGGGAAGTGGCCCTAAAAATGTGTGTACAGTGAATCCACACAAAGTGGACCTAATAGTATAGGGGAAAAATTGGATGCATTCTTGACACCTCCCAGGTGCCCCATTTTTTCACTACCACCCAGGTAAACAGTGTACACTAAAGTCCTGGTTAATGCATATGGATCAACTGGGACCAGACCTCCTCCATTTGAGCATTGAAGGTGAATGCAGTATTTACATTACTATATCTGTACATTTATATCTATGTATCTGACATCTGGTCCCAACTGGAACTCCCTCAAGGGGGTGGCCATGACAACAGAGTTTCCATAACCAGTGAACTCTAGTGCTGCTTCTTAGCCTTTAGTACCTCAACCTTAACAGGCCACTGGCAGAGGGCAACTCTAACACAGTTTTTGCAGAGGCACCTACCTAATGTTCCTACTGACTACTTCTACCTTATTCTCCTTCCTGATGTTCCTACCTACTACTTCTACCTAATGCTCCTGCCTAAATGTTACTACCTACTACTGCTATCTATTGCTCCTACCACTTTGCTAAAAGGCAGGGCTAGCACATAGTGTAAAACAAGAAAAGATTGTATGTTTGTGGACAGAATGCCAATAGTCAACGTGTGGGTGAGGCAAAAAGAAAAGACAACTACCTGGGCCAGAGTAGCGTAAATTGACAACCACTGAAGTGCTGGCTCAGTACGCAGCTATCACTAACCCTCCTGATACCCACACGAGTTGTACTGGTAATATACCTTACTGGTTGTTGGCTGCCAACCTACCATTACTGCCATATAATATCAAGGAAAAACATAATGCTTATGCAAATCATTAAATACATGTATGAGCTTATATTCCTCTAACAGAATACTGCAATAAACATTAACGAAACATTATCCACATTATGAAACGCCGTAGACTGCAATGTACTGTACTTATGACACATGTATGGGAATGGGGCAGCTAACCAAATGCACGTGTTCAGGAAGGAGAAGGACAGCTAAGGGAGTACAGGAAGAGGGATGCTGGAAAAAAGAGCAATGAAGAGAGGGGATGCTGGATGGAGGGGTGAAGGGATAGAGTGTCATGTGGTGATAAGCATGGCGCTTAAGGAACCTGTCTTTATATCTAAATAAACATATTCTTACAAGCATGCACAACACCTTGAAATACTGTTCAAGATGTTGATGGAGGTAAGCAAAGTGCCAAGGGGGTGGAAAACAGCAAATATCATACCTAACTAAAAGAAAAGGGACTGGGAAGAGGTGCTGAAGTGAAGACCAGTCTCCCTGATTACTGTGGTCTGTAAGGTACTGGAAAAGATAATAAAAAAGCAAATGGATGACTTTCTACAAAGGAGAAATTATCCAAGAGACAACATGCTTTTCAGAAAGATCATGCGTAAAAAACCTCTCCTGGATTTCTGCAAGAGAGTAAGCTCTGTCTTACACAAAAGGGATGAGTAGTGAGGTTGCAGTGAGATACAAGTGGCTAATCAGGGTTGGATTACAAACTTTTTAAAAATCATCTTCCTCAGATGAATATGACAGATGTCTCAAAGCGGTTATATACAATACTGTGGTATAGTGCTCTATGATTGGTCAATTCCTCTCACCTGCCAGTTCAACATCTGACCTAGCTCTACACACTAATCTGGTCATTTCCATTGCCCAGCTGCAGCTCCCTACTGTCCTCTTGTAAAATGTAGGTTGCTTCCACAAAGTTTCTCCTTTGTCTGTCCAAACCTTTTCCTTCAGCTTCATCAACATGCTCCAAGACACTGAAGTTTTTCTGCTTGAACTCCACAGTCTAACTGAGAGAGCTGACCATAAAATCATTCAAACATATGGAGAGAATGGGCAAGGACATTGTTAAGAGGATTTACACGCCAAAAGTGGGCACAAGACAGAGGGAAGAAAATTGAAAAAGAGATTGAAGGATGGAGTAAAGGAGGCTTTGGGGTACCAGGATCTGAACATTCAGCTGGGTGAAAAGAATGTATGGGACAAAATGAACTGGATCTGAGTGGTATACAGGGGGATGATGTGCTGTCAAAGGGGTGAATCAGGGCATGTGAGTGGTCAAGGTAAAAACCATGGAAGGATAAAGTGAAGTAAAAGAGGCTTTGGGGTATCAGGGCCTGAATATTCAGTTGGGTGAAAGGATTGTATCATATAGAATAAATTAGATCTTTGTGGTATAAAGAGAATGATGTAGTCAGTGGGCTGAATCAGGGCATATGAAGTGGTTGAGGTGTAAACTGTGGAAGTCTTTGAGGTATGACTGTGGATTATGGGCTCTAATTTCAGTACATCATACATGACAGTTTGAGAGTGAATGTGTGCAAATGAGGCCACTGTTTGTTCCTGGATATACCTTACTAAAGCAGGAGCAATTGTGTATACATAGGAAATTTCAATTTTGCTATTTCTCCAGTCCTGGGAAGTTAGTTTTTTCCCTTCCTAGTACATAAAGTATGGTCTTCCACTTCCTTGAAAAAAAAAAATTTTGTATCTCCTTAGCCCTCTTTTATGTTTCATTGAATGCCTGAGATCTCTGAAAACTTCTGTCCATGAATAGAGCCTTCAGTATAAAGAAAAAGATGCTTTACATCAAAGCACAGTCAAAATAAAAACTATGGGAAGACAGAATTCCCATTCCATAGTGGTTTTGAGAATTCCAATCTAGTTCTAGAGGATGATATAACTGAGCCAGAATGAACTTAAGACCCTAAGATCGAAGTCAAATCCTCAGGAATCTTTTGCTCTTCTTACCAATTTACAGTAATAATTCTTGAGCCATATTAACCTTAGTGTGATGTTTGCTTGGAATGGACCTGAAATAAAGGAATATTTGCTGAGGCCATTAACTTCTAGATATCAATGCCTCTTAATAGACACACTAAATATTTTTTACATCATGAATGCACACATGATGACTGGAATTATTATTTTCTAAATACTGTTAAACAATGTCTTAGCCTCCATACCTCTGCTTTAGTTAGGTATATGCCTTTAACACAAAAAAATGAAGCAGCTGATATAGAGAAAGCTAGGCAATGGAAGAAAGGCAGAGCACTCTACTTGTACAAATGTGTCTAATTCAAGCAGAAAGACTCTTCTTACTCTAAACTGCACACTCACATACATACCTTAGCAGCATTTCTAAAAAAGAAAAAATAAACACACACTACTGATGGAAAAGGACTTACTTGTATGTAGTTCCAGCCTCCCTGCCTTCAGCCATACTTGAAAAAAGAGCTTCACATATTCTAGGAATGAGCCCTGGACTGTTCTGGAATTATTTCAAGATGATAGTTTTATCACTTAGTTTCAAATATCATACACTAAAAACATGTAGAAAATAATGACAATTAGAGTGTTATGAGTCTCTAGAGCAACAGCCTGAATAAAGGAATTATAAAAAATGTTAAAAAACTCATCATACATATGATAAAGTGTATTTGCCGATCCATCATCAACCAAATACAATGTAAAGAAATTCACCCCTCAAAATCTATCATTTCACAATGATCTGCACACTATCCTGGCCATGTAAACTTGATTTCAATATCCTGCATTATATAAAACAGTGAAAGAAGCAGTCTAACTGAACCATGTTCCTGATAACTATTTTCCAGGTTTCTGGATGTACAGTCAGTGCACAAGTAAGTCAGGTGAATGTCTGCAAGTGTCCACAGAGTATTAAGTGAGCTCTTGGAATCTTTCTTATTTTTGGTGTGTGTTTAGTATAACATAATCTATCATTTCTTAAAGAACATCTTAGTCTCCTTAAAATGCTATCTGATTTGACTAGATCTTGTATCTTATGTCTTGGCTTTAACAGTAAAGAAGAAATAAAGTGTGTCATGTGCCTAATAAGTAAAAAATTGAAAATTTCAATCATAGTAAGGAAAGATAATAACTGTATCACTGAGTTAATTGTATTAGAATATCATTTCACATTACACACAAGCCACAAGCAGGCTGTGTTTATACCCCACTTTCTATGTAAAGCACCAACATCATGTCACCTTCCCCATACACCACATTGATCCAATTCATTCAACCTCATGCACACCTCACATCATCCTAAATGTTTTGGTCCCATTACCTCAAATGATGATAAGACCTGTCACTACAAGATACAGGTAACTACTGATGACAATATTTAATGAATACATATGCAGGAAAAGCAAATACTGCTGTGTTGTGTAGTCACTAAAGAAACAAACAAATGAATAATTCATGGAGAATTCTAAGCACTTCATAAATAAAATCGAGGGGATGGAACACATAAACCAGCATGAGAGGCTGAAAAAAATTCAAATTTTGCAGAACAGAAAGAGGCTGAAAAAGAGAGGTAAGAGAGGTGTCTCAGTGGGGAAATCTGTGGTGTATCATGACTATAATTTGAGGTAAGGATCTTGCAAATGAAAACTTGCACTATAGAAGGAAAGGGCATAAGGGATAGATTCACTGTTGCAGCTCTTTAACCAGAACAAAAATTCTAATGTCTCAGGTGTGTGAGAGATTTGTTTAATATATAATTTATCAACAATTTCAATTGCTTCTTGTTTTCCCAAAATCAGACACAGGAACTCTTCTAAAGATGATTCTAATGGCATTGATTTGCTATGAATACAGGAAAGAGTTTATCAGATGTCATAATTACAAAAAGGATTAGTAACAAACCATAAGTAAAAAGAACTACAAACCTGGGATCCCATCATGGTAAAAGTCTTGCCACTTCCTGTCTGTCCATATGCAAAGACACAGGCATTGTACCCTTGAAGAGCATTTGACACAACATCAGTCCCTAAGTCTTCATATATCTGCTCCTGAAAGGATAAATGGTGTGAAAAAAAAAATGATACAAATCTCACTTTAATAAGCAAATTATTTATCTCATATTCAGTGCAGTCCTCCATGGAGGTCCATTCCACTTTCTTATTTGTATACCCAATGAACAAAACTGAAATTAAAACTAATACTTTCTTACATCTTTTATTGTTCCCCATTCTTATCACACACTCTTCAATATTATCAGATTTAGACTAATGTATTTCTATGCACCATGAGTATGTGCTAGCATCACATTCTTACCTTAAGCCAGATTTTTAATGACTGCAAAAAGTACTGGGAATTAATTTGTATAACAGCCTCATTACTATGCAAAACACTTTCCTATCCATGGGGATAGAGGAACAAGAAACCTACACATAGATCTTCCACTTGCTGTAAGAAGTAACTACTAAAGGTTGGTGAATTGGGGCTGAAAACCCTCTCCTCCTTGAATGTCACATTCTAAGAGGGAGTGCTCCTTAGCAGATGGGACAATGGGGGATGGCATAAGCATTTGGGTCGGTGAGGGATCTAGGGTCCTAGGAGGAAAGAAAGGTCACTGTTTGTGAGGGCAGTGTTATGTTTGATGGCAGAGTAGTTCAGATGGAGTTGTATGGATATAGGCGTGAGCTCAAGATCAAAAATTGCAGAAGAGGGTTGACGAGTTGGAAATGAAATGTATGATGACAATATGTGGTGTGAGGGAGCTTGATCAAATAAGAAATAATAGGGTAGGAAACAGGTATGGAGGTAAGAAGAGTATTATGTGAGAATTGAAGAGGGTGTGCTGAAATGGTAAGGACAAAAGGAGAGAATGAGAAACATGTTGACTAAGAGGGTATACACGTCAGAAGTGAAGGGAACAAGGAAAAAGGGGAAACCAAGAAAGAAGTGGAAGAATGGAGTGAAAAAGACTTTAAGTACCTGAGGCATGAACATAAAGGAGGGTATGAAGCATGCAAGGGATACAGTGCACTGGGTTGATGTGGTAAACATAGGGGCAACATGCTGTTAATGGGCTGAACCAAGGAATATGAAACAGAGAACCACACAGAAAGGTTTGAGGGGCTTGGCTCTGGATAGGGGGCTCTGGTTTTGGGGTGAGCCGAAAGTCACTGAGCACCTACCATAGAGAAATGCATTTCCACACTTTCTTAAGTTACAACAGATGTTGGAAATGGCACCCGTGTGCCTGTAGACACACATCTACATGTATATCTTGTTTGCAAAGACACGCAACAAATCAGTCAAAAAGATGTTCCCGATGAAATTTGCATTGCCTTTCTTCAGTTCAGCAAAAGTGTGAGTATTGTCTTGTAAAGTGTGCCTTTCATCCCTTCCCACAGGTAATAATCAGAGGGAGTAAGATCTGGTGACTGTGGTGGCCATATGTCCTGTGAAATTATTCTGTCCCCGAAAACAACATGAAGTAGCTTCATGGAAACATGAGCTGTGTGCAGTTACATTGTTCTGTTGGAGGTAACTGTGGGCAATTTCATCCACAATTAAAAGTCCCAATGAAAGGGAAAAGAATCATTTCACAATAATGTTCCAAGTTAACTGTGTCACTAAGGAATAAGGGGCTGATTATCGAATTTCATATGGTGCACCACACACCAACCTTCACACAATTCATCTTCCTGACCCACTTTCTACATGCATGTGCTGGTTTCCCCACTAAAAATAAAGTGTCTTAATAAAATGGAATTCCTTGTCTTTCTTCCTTTTCTAACAATGGTAGTAGCTACAATGACATAATCAATAAAAACATCTCAGCCTCCCTATGCTTTCTCAAGCACAAAAGTACAACTGAATTAAGTATTTTCAACAGAATACATAGATATTACAATAAATGTTGTGCAATAAATGTGAGTTCTGTTCAGCTAATGAAAAGATTCAGGGGTTTGTATTTACCATTAGAAAAGTATAATTTCTTCCACAGAGGTAAAAAAATAAGTACCTGTGGTGCAAAATGACTATCAGCATCCCTGTGAGACCAATAAGAGTAGTCAAATGTAAATTCTTTAACACGTTCCCGACTTTCTCCCCCATCGCTTGCATTAATCTGAAATGGACAAAGAAAAGCAATGAAATTAATGGCATTTATCCACAATATCCTGTACATGATTGCAATTAGAGTATTATACAATGAAAATGATTCATATCACTGATAAAACTTTAATAACTATAAGAATACTCTAAGAATCTCTAAGTACTTATGCTTTGGTCCCTAAAAAATATAAGCATTCTTAAATGTTTTACCTTGGCAAAGCTCCATAATTATGAGCAAGATGTTAGTCAATCTTTCACATAAATACTTGAAGCTAAATAACAAATTCTCATTCCAGAAAATGTCTTCACAACTGATTATTTAATTTTTAAAAGAATGGGGACTGTCTCATGATCAATCACACTGGCCCCACCAAAATCTGTTTCAGACAGACTGGTCATCACATAAAAGTCTTATCCACAAACCGTTTCCACTGTGCATGGTTGCCAATTATTTATCATTCATCCCCTCCAGCCTCTAAATCACTCATAACCTTTATTCTTCACCAACCTATCACCTGGAATATTTTCTAATGTCTATATCACCTCAGTATATCATCATATAAGTTACAATTTAATGCCTTCCTTAACCTATTTTTCTTTCTTATATAATACTTCTCAGTCCTAGGTATTTTCAATTCTTACAACAATATGAATATTTCATTACCTACCCACATCTTCAATTTCAATCATTATATTTCCTTAGTTCCAAACACAACACAAAAATAATATTCTTACAAAGAGAATATCTTATCTATAAAAAGGACGTGTTAAAACACAAAAAGGACTATTTGTTTAATATTACATCACTCACAACCATACCTCAGCACTATGGGAAAGAGATTAACATCCCTCTCATATCTTTATTGTTTACTCCCAGGATGCTAGCTCTGTAATATGAGCCGACTAATCATGAAAGAGGTGTATATATTATGACCAAAATGTTAATGGGTTAATGTATAAATACCTTATGATTGATGAGCTTTGTTTTCTTGTCTTCAACTTCCACAATACATACAGACATCAAGTCAATTTCCCTGAAAACAGAAAGTATGGTACTAAGAATTTACTGATAATCAATGCAATACAAAGAAACTTCCATACTTTGACCTAAAATTCATAACTGTAAGATTTCAAAAGACTGATTTTTTTCTTAACCTGTGATGTTTGGCAATCAACTTCATGATCTAACATTCCCTTGAGTTCTCGATATTCCTTATTTCAAATGTCCTATGAACAGAAAAACCCTGTATTTAGTAAAATTATAATCTTAATCTTTCAAAATATATATAAAAATGCACTAATCCCCCAAATGCTAGGAGGTCTACTGAACCAGCAATGTCAGTACAGGCCCAATCAAAAACAAAACTTTCATAAATTAGACTAGGGATTGGAGTGATGTAAGAAAGCATAAGCTATTCAGACACTCAAGGTTGGTGGATGTGGGTTGTGGAGTGACATTCTTTATTATGCTGAAGGCTCCTGTCACGTACAAAGGTCCACATCGAGGCCGGGCCTTAATTGAAGTACAGAGAATTATGAAATGAAAAAAGAAAAAGAAAGTATTTACGAATTTTTGCGAGTGTCTTTTGAAATGTGTAAGGTCATAGTTATTGCAAAAGACCTAGCAGGGTAGAGAGTTCCAAGGCTTCGATGTGTAGGGAAAGAAGCAGTTATCAAAACGGCCCACTCTTGAGTTGCCAATGGCCACACAATAATCATGTGACACAGCAGCTTGCCGAGTATTGCATGGTCTAGCTAGCACTGAGGGTATACAAGCAGCCAGCTCTCAGGAGCAAAAACCAAAGTAATAACTATAGAAGAGGGAAAGTGAACCAGCATTGCGGCACCATCTGTATTAGTATGTCCTGTATAGATATATCTGGCCTCCCATTTTCTATAGTACATCATGCTATATATGTA
>JAYMFT010222124.1:0-11331 GCA_038088735.1 Panulirus argus | reverse complement strand
GTGTAATGCACCGAAACCACAGCTCCCTATCCACATCCAGTCCCCACAGACCTTTCCATGGTTTACCCCAGACGTTTCACATGCTCTGGGTCAGTCCACTGACAGCACCTCGACTCCAGTATACCACATCGTTCCATTTCACTCTACTCCATGCCCGTCTTTCACCCTCCTGCATATTCAGGCCCCAACCGCTCAAAATCTTTTTCATTCCATCCTTTCACCTCCAACTTAGTCTTCAGCTTCTCCTTGTTCCCTCCACCTCGGAAACATATATCCTCTTTGTCAAACTTTCCTCACTCATTCGTCCCATATGTTCAAACCATTTCAACACACCCTCTTCTGCTCTCCCAACCACACTATTTATTTCCACACATCTCTCTTACCCTTACATTACTTACTCGATCAAACCATCTCACGCCACATATTTTCCTTAAAAATTTCATTTCCAACACACCCACCCTCCTCTGCACAAGTCTCTCTATAGCCCATGCCTCGCAACCATATAATATTGTTGGAACTACTATTTCTTCAAATATAGCCATTTTTGCTCTCAGAGAAAACGTTCTTTCTTTCCACACATTCTTCATCGATCCCAGAACCTTCGTCCACTCCCCCACCCTGTGGCTCACTTCCACTTCCATGGTTCCATTTGCTGCCAAGTCCACTTCCAGATATCTAAAACACTTCACTAACTCCAGTTTTTCTCCATTTAAACTTACATCCCAACTTAACTGGCCCTCAAGCCTGCTGAACCTAATAGCCTTACTCTTATTCACATTTACTCTCAACTTTGTCCTTTCACACACTTTTTCAAACTCAGTCTCCAACTTCTGCAGTTTCTCACTCGAATAAGCCACCAGTGCTGTATCATCGGCGAACAACAATTGACTCACTTCCTTGGCCTTCTTATCCCCAACAGACTGCATACTCGCCCCTCTCCCCAAAACTCTTGAAATTACCTCCCTAATCACCCCATCTATACACAAATCAAACAACCATGGGAACATCACACACTCTTGCTGCAGATCAACCTTCACTGGGAACCAACCACTGTCCTCTTTTCCTACTCGTACACATGTCTTACGCCCCTGATAGAAAACTTCTCATTGCTTGTAGCAGCTTACCTCCCACACCATATATTCTTAAGTCCTTCCACAAATCATCTCTATTAACCCTATCATATGCCTTCTCCAGACTCATAAATGCTTAATACAAATCCATTTGTTTATCTAAGTATTTCTCACGTACACCCTTCAAAGTAAATACCTGATCCGGACATCTACCACTTCTGAAAACACACTCCTCCTCCCCAATCTGATGGTCTGTACATATCTTCGCCCTCTCAATCAATACCCTCCCATACAATTTTTAATGTATATTAAACAAACTGCTCTCACTCTGTCAAGTAAGGATACAGTGCTAGAACCACCCCAAATGTGAGAGCAGTACTCCATACAAGGAAACATCAATCTCTTGTATAAACGTTGTAACTGTTCAGAAGAAAAGAAGTTTCTACGTCTAAACAGGACACCCAATTTCTTAGAAACAGACTTAGTTATTCCCATAATGTGGGGTTTCCAAGAAAAAGTGGATGTTACAGTAATACCAAGTATGTTCATTGAGGCAAGAGGTGGAATTACGAAACCGTCAAAAGAGAGACAAGAGTTGTGAAGAGTTTTCGATAGAGAGATAGGTAGAAATTGGGTCTTGGATGCATTACTCTTAACAAGATTCTGTGTACCCCACTGAGATATCCTGTCTAAGTCTGAGTTTGTTGAAGAAGCTCTGTCAAGAAGAGATACAGAGCGAGTGAGAGACGAGGGAGCAAAATTGAGGGATGTAAATGAATGCAGTGTTGAGTCATCAGCGTATGAGTGCATTGGATTATTTGTGGAGGAGAGGAAATCGCTGAAAAAAGGAGAAAAAGTGTAGGGGATAGGAAAGAACCTTTAGGAACACCACTGTTAATGGGGAGAAGAGGGTACGCTGATCCATCAACAACCACAGAGATAGGTCGGCAGAAGAGGAAGCTAGGTACGAAGGAGCAAAGTGAGGGAGAAAAGCCAAAATAGGGGAGCTTAGAGATGAGACCCCAGTGCCACACCTTGTCAAATGTCTTAGATATGTCAAGGGAAACCTTTCAGGGATGATGACCAGACATTAATAAGAAAGGAAAGAATATCGCCAGGGGATCTTGCCTTACGGAAGCGATACTGGTGAACAGAGAGATGCTGTGATTTTTGAGGTGTTTAAGAATATGGGAGTCGAGGAGGGACTCAAAGACTTTGGAAATGGTAGATGTCAAAGCACTAGAACGATAGTTTGAGGGGTCAGAACGGTCACCCTTCTTAGGGAGGATGGGATGTATCAAAGCATGTTTCCAAGGAGAAGGAAAAGTTTTGGTTTTTCGATAGAAACGGAACAAACGAGCAAGCACAGGTGCAAGTTCAGAGGTACACTTTTTCAGTACCTGGGAATGGATGCCATCAGGACCATAAGACTTGCTTATGTTCAGAGAAAGAATCGCTTTTCAGACAGTTTGAAAAGAGATTACGGGAAGAGGCATACGATTAGTAAGTGGAGCATCAGGGGTTGAAGGAATGTTAGAGTCATCCAAGTGGAGTTAGAGGATAGACAGGAATCAGAGTTGCTTAGTCAACGGGAGAGACAGCTATAGTACTGTCAGATTGGAAAACTGAGGGAAAGGTAGAATGACGGAAGTGGTTAGAGATGCCCTTAGCTAAAGACCAGAAAGACCTATCAGTGGATGACGAGGAGAGGTTATCACACTTCCTTTGAATAGAGGAATGCTTCGCCTCACGGACTGCATACTTTCAGCGATTATGGGCAGTGATAAAAGAGGTAGAATTTTTCCATGCCCAATATGCCTGATCCCTTGCCTGACTGGCCTCACAAGAGGAACATTTGAACCACGTATTGGATGAAGAAGTAGTCTTGGAGGAAGAAGGGATAAATACATCCATTTCCGCAATAATAACAACTGTTAAGTATTTGGCGGAGACAGAAGCATCATCACATAAGAGACAGACTTACCCAAGGAAAGACAGAAAAGAGGCTACGTAAGTTATTTGAGTCAGCTTTGTTCAGGTGCCAGTATTTACCCTTAGAAGGGGCTGCTGGAGGGGAAGGTGCCATTAGAATAGATACATTTATGAGAGTATGATCAGATGAACCAACAGGGGGCGAGATTGTGTATTTACATCGAGATGGACTACAGGTGAAAAACAAATCCTGAATATTAGGAGAGTGGATATAACAGTCAGGTATATGGGAAGGGTGGGAGATAATTTTCTCTATATCACTGAGAATGGAGAACGTGAGAGCTTCGATCCCTCCACCATCCATATGGGAGGAATTCAACCATTCCCCATAGTAAATGTTGAAATCCCCGAGGTAGAGGATATCGACTTGCGGGTGAGAGGATGTCACATTCTCATGGCAGGAGTTTAGATAGATGAAGTAGGATATATAATTTGTAGAATTAGGAGAGCGATATATGAAACAGAGGACAAGTGTGGGAGTAGGTAGAAAGACTTTGAGCCACAAAACATCGAAGTATGGAGACTCAAGGTTATGTCTGAGTAAGCACAAACACCATCTTTGAACTGGAATCATGAGTGAAGATTATGGTTAGATATGAAAAAGGGACTAGTGAGAACATCATTAGACAACTGTGTCTCTGACAGAAGTAAGATATTAAGAGAGGTACTAGACAGATGGTGTTTAACTAAGGAGAGGTTGCTAGAGAGACCACGAATGTTGGTATAGTAAATAGAAAAAAAAGAGAAGGGTCTCAAAGAGAGAGAAAAGTCTAGGGAGGTGCCGGTACTACTACTGCTGAAGCCCTCCCACTCATTGGCAGTAGAGTCAGGCTGAAACCTGGAGATTCTTAGCACCCCATGATGCTGGGGACTAGGGGCCACAGATTGAATGGACACTGTCATCATGAGCTTATAAATGTTAGAGCGGATAGGAATTGGCAAGATTACATATTTGAAAAAAGTAATAATAATAAGCAAGATATGATTAGGTGTGTGGTGCTTGTAAGAAGATGGTAGGACTAGCCCAGTAGTCCCGTTTTGATGAGATAGGAAGCAAGACCAGCAGTCCTGACATGGAAAGTGTAGGATGGTTCTGAGCACCTCTTTAACGCTCCTCAGTCGGGACGGTAGTACCAACCTGGGCAGCTGTTGTCAACGACCTACTACCTAGAGAGAAAATAATGAAATGGTAAAAGAAAAGTCAAGGGAAAGTATTTATGAATTTTTGAGAAAGTGGAAAGCCTTTCTTTTGAAATGTGCTAGGCCATAGTTATTGGGAAAGACATGAGAAGGTAGAGAGTTCTGAAAGCTTCAATGTGTAGAGAAAGAAGCTGGTATCAAAACGGCCCACCCTTGAGTTGCTGATGGCCACTCAATAATCATGTGATGCAGCAGCTTTCTGAGTGTTTTGTGTTCTAGCTAGTGTTGTGAGCAAACAAGCAGCTAGCTCCCAGGAGCAAAAACCAAAGCAGTATCTACAGAAGAGGGAAGGTGAACCAACATTGCAGCATAGGACAAAGGGGTCAGGTTTGGAAGTTAGCCTGGGACAGTTTATTAGTTGGACTGCTTTCAACTCAGCTCTGTCAAGTAAGGATGAAGAGCTAGAACCACCCCAAATGTGAGAGCAGTACTCCATACAAAAAAAACAAATCAGTCCCCTGTATAAGTGGAACAACTGTTCAGAAGAGAAGAAGTTTTGACAACTAAACAGGAAACACAGTTCCTTAGAGGCAGACCTAGCTATACCTGTAATGTGGGATTTCCAAGAAAGAGTGAATGTTACAGTGATACTAAGTATATGTATATATCACAGGTTAGATTCGAACCTTGGGCAGGACCCCTAGTTACCTTGGCTACACAGAGGTTAAAAGACGCACACACCAGACCTCTGGTGTTTTTGCGTGTGTCCCAACTGCATCATGGTGGAGGTAGCATGGACTTTAATCTTATCTGGCTGCAATGGTCAACACATGTAGGCCAATGGATCCGACAAATTTATATATCACAGGTTGGATTTGAACCTTGAGCAGGGCACCTGGCTACCTCAGCCACCTCAGCCACACAGAGTTTAAAGGACACACACACCAGACCTCTGGTGTTTTTGCGTGTGTCCCAATGTCATCTCAGTGGGGGTAGCATGGACTTTAATCTTATCTGGTTGCTATGGTCAACACATGTAGGCCGATGGACCAAACAAATGTATATATCACAGGTCGGATTTGAACCCTGGGCAGGACACCTAGCTACCTCGGCTACACAGAGGTTAAAAGACACACACACCAGACCTCTGGTGTTTTTGTGTGTGTCCCAACCTCATCTTGGTGGGAGTAGCATGGACTTAAACTTATCTGGCTACATTGGTCAGTGCATATAGGCTGATGGACCAGACAAATGTATATATCACAGGTTGGATCAAACCCTAGGCAGGGCGCCTGGCTGCCTCGGCCTAGATGTGTTGACCATCACAGCCGGATAAGATTAAAGTCCATGCTACCCCAACCAAGATGACGCTGGAACACTTGCAAAAACACCATAGATCTGATGTGTGTGATTTTTAACTTCCTTGTGGCCGAGGTAGCCAGGCGCCCAGCCCAGGGTTCAAATCCAACCTGTGATATATACATTTGTCTGGTCCATCGGCCTACATGTGTCAACCATCACAGCCAGATAAGATTAAAGTTTATGCTATCCTCACCGAGCTGAGGTTGGGACACACGCAAGAACACTAGAAATCTAGTGTGTGTGATTTTTAACTCCCATGTGGTCCAGGTAGCCCAGGGTTCAAATCCGACATGTGACATATATATCTGTCTGGTCCATCGGCCTACATGTGTCGACCATCGCAGCTGGATTAGATTAAAGTCCATGCTACCCCTACCAAGATGAGGTTAAGACAAACACAAAAACACCACCTATGATATTTACATTTGTCTGGTCCATCAGCCTACAATACCAAGTATGTTCGTTGACTCAAGAGGTGAAATTACAGAACTGTCAAAGGAGAGGTGAGGGTTGTGAGGAGTTTTCGATAGAGAGATGGGTAGAAACTGGGTCTTGGAGGCATTAAACCAAAAAGATTTTATGTACCCCACTGAGATATCCTGTCCAAGTCTGAGTTTGTTGAAGCTGTGTCAAGATGAGTTGGATATTAGAACATCAGTAGACAATTTGGTCTCGGAAAGAAGTAAGATATTAGGCAGATGGTGCTCAATTCAAGAGAGTTTACTAGAGAGACCAGGAATTTGTTAAAGTGAATATTATAAAAAGGTCTATCAGAGAGGGGAAGGCCATGGGGAAGGGCCAGTACTACTGCTGTTTGAGCCCTCCCTTTCATTGGTGGTAGAGTAAGGCAGGAACCCGGAGATTCTTACTACCCCATGATGCCTAGGACTAGGTGCTATAGGTTTGTTGGATTTTATCATGATAACATATGAAATCGATTGTGCAGACAGTAGATGGCAAGAGAACTTATGTGAAGAAAATTTGTGAGGTGTGGGGTAAGTTTATGGTGCTTGAAAGAAGATGGCAGGACTATCCTGGAGGTCCTGTTTGATGAGACAGAAAGTAAGATTAGCAATTCTAACATGGAGGATGTAAGCTGGTTCTGAGAGCCACTTTAATGCTCCTGAGTCAGGACGGTAGTACCACCTTGAGCAGCTATTGGGAGCATAATAGAATGAGTAGATATATTGTTTGAAAGTAACAAAAATATCTGTATTAAGTAACAAAAATATCTGTATAAAGTGTAAGTGTTTCCCCTGCATAGCATGGCAGGCACTTATGGGTTCCTGTGCCCATCATTCTCATGTTTGTCTATCTGTCACATGACCATTGTCCAAAGTCACAATTTAAAATGCAAGATAACCATGGTCATAACGTGTTAAGTTTTGATGAGGTACTCATGAATCTGTACCGTTGTTTTGCAGCATGTAAATGATATATTGGCTAAGGATCCATATCTCTAATTTTTTTTTTTTTTTTTTTTAACCTGGCTTGTAACTTAAAGAAAATTATACTTTTAGCCAAGGATCCTAATACAAATGTTTTTGATACTTTATAAATATTTCCATCAATTTTTAAATAACTCTGTCATAAATGTGCCACACTGTAGACAAAAAAAGTGTTCTATGGAATATCCCTCTAGTTTTCAAATCATGTTTCAGGTTAAATTCCATATTAAACATTTATATATGAGACCTAACTCAGGGAGAATCCAAAACAGAGTTAGGGGTTGTGTCATCTCATGCTTACAGTGCTGGAAAACAACTG
This sequence comes from Panulirus argus, assembly GCA_038088735.1. NCBI lineage: Eukaryota > Metazoa > Arthropoda > Malacostraca > Decapoda > Palinuridae > Panulirus > Panulirus argus. The sequence goes on along the minus strand of JAYMFT010222124.1, from coordinate 4,000 downwards.
TTCAAAGTTCCATGAGTATATTATTTAGACATTTTGAGTTATTACCAGGGTTATTTTGTAGTATAACCATTTCAGTGCTGCAGGTATCAGTCATTGCTTATGTAGTAGGAAGCTGTTGGCATCAAAATATGCATGTAATTTCCCATAACAAGTTGAAATTTATTTGCACTTTAATTCTTTTAGTAGATGATAAAGATTACTTAAGCAAGGGATACATTAATGGTTTGCAAAGAGGCCTCATGACCCACTAGTGACCACTGAAGGTGGTTGTGTACATTTTCGAGAGATTTGCCATGTCTCTTATGCCTAACAGTGCCCAAAGTGCCCTCTGTCACTCCCCTGCTTCCTTTATTTAGATTTGGCATGTCCAATAAATAATGAGCTTTTCCTATACTAGGAATGCTGAACACTTAATTCATAAGAAAAAATTGGTTTTGCTTAACACTTAATTCATAAGAAAAAAAGGGTTTTGGAAGTTTTTGTGCACCTGATCATAGGAATGAAAACCTTGCAACTTATTTTCCACACAGGGTTGGTCAGTCTGGTAAATGATATATTTTCCCAAATTAGGAATGCTTAAGTTATTCATTAGAAAAAATATAAATTTTTACATTATTATCTAAACTTTTTTGTGGATTGAAAGAAAATTAACTACATTTCTGATAACACATGGGGGAGCGCAAAATAATTTTGAACATGGGAGCATGAATATTGGTTGCACTCTGAAAGGGTTAAGTGTGACTTGTGTTAGGAGGATGACAACAGACAAAACATTTGTTATATGTTCCATGCAATTCAGGTAACAAAAAATATCTGTATATATGTTCCTTGGCCAAAGTGGAATTTTCTTTAGATTGTGAGCCAGGTTATGTTCTAGGTTAAATCCAAATTAGAGTAATGGGCCTTATGCCATTTAGTTTTTTATATACTGCGAAATAACTATATAAAGTACCATGGCCAAAAGTTATGTTTCAGGTTAGCTTTTCCATAAAGGGAATAGTTTAGGGAAAATGCAACCTAGAGATATGGATCTGCCCTTTAATTCTAAGATTTTGGGAAACAACTGTATAAAGAGTCAAGAGTATATGATGTAGATTTTACAAGTTATGTTCAAAATGAAGGTACAGGGTAAAGTTTGACTCCCATTGATGGACGAACAAATGACAGTGATTGGAAGGATACATGCACGGTGATGGACAAAGCAGTCCCAAAGTATCTCCAATGATGTGTAGGGCAACTAAGAACTACCACACAAGAGAAACAGGGGGAGTTTAATCTCTCATAGTGGAAAGAAAACACATATTCTTTCAGAAGTAACTTGTGAATAAAGGAATTGATATAAGGAAAAGGAGAACAAAGACTAAAGAATGAAATGGAATAATAAGATCCTTATATTTATAATGCTTTTCATATTACTAAGAATTTTGGTATCTTATGATTAAGGATGATCATGAGTTCCATCATATGAAACCTCAGTGCTTCTACTTTGGTGCTATTATGAGCAACATGATAGAGCAGATCTGCATCCTAAAAAAATTCTTGTACGTTTCATAATTATGTCCCATTTCTTTATGTGGAGAACAATATTTCAACCTCAGGTTCTTCTGATTCTCTCTCATGCATATATATTCTGATTGTTGGTGAAACTTATTCATCTGGAAAACGTTGTGTCAGGAGCATCAAATTAGTCACTTTTGCTCAAGACTTGAGATTTATATGGCTTATTGTTGAGGAGGAGGTGACCACTGTGTTAAGGAGCTTTGCATCCCATTTTCTGGAGTCTGTGTTAGCATTAGCTAAAACAGGCTTTAAGGCATGTTTATCCATGGTTCACACTTTGCGTGCAGAAAAAATCTCTTGAAATACAAAAAACATCATGTTTTGGCTGTGCACTGTATCTTGTTCATGGTTATGGAAGGTCATTTCCTTAAAAATGATACTCACAAAATATTGACTCATTCTCAGAATCAACTCTGGAAGGAAATGTGCAGGTAACCCTAATTTAGCATGGTACAATAGATGTGTTCCTGAAATGTGCAGATTGTAAACACACTTAGCAAAAAATGTTTTTCCTTAGGAATACTGTACCTGTAATAATGCTGGGATGTGTTCCAGGTCCAAAATTTACTGGACATAGAAGGCCACAAAATGTGCTTTATGGTATTAAATGCATAAACACACATTAAAGAAGTATATAAAACATTAAAGAAACATGAAAGTAAGATATATAAATAAAAAAGTAATAGATTTAAATCAAAACTCTTCAAGGACTTAGGAGACTCTCTCATAGCAGAGGTGACATTCGCTTTGGATACAGTGGCGGTATCGTAACCAGTGAGGTTGGAGGTGCTGCTGCTGTAAAAATTAAAAAGAAGCTTAAAAGTGAGAAAAGTTGTTGTTTCTGTACCTCGAGGGGATACTCCAGTTTTACTAGAGTATCCAAGTCTCACTCTGTCTTCTTATAGTGACCTCGTTAGTAAACCCTTTAGGGTTGGAACTAAAGGGGGAGGCATCACTCAGCTCCATGAGGGCAATCCCTTTAGATTTAGACAAACACCTGAGTTTTGTTGTCACTTTTTAGTTTTCTGACAATTTTGGAGCCTCACTGCCTCTGAAAACACTGTGCCGAAGTTGTCTTCTGCTAGCAATCTGTCAAGGATGAGGCACAAAAGGCTAAGAAGCGGCACTGGAGTCTACAAGCTTTTAAGGGTGATGGCGCTTAATGTGAATGGGATGACTGGTGAGAGTAAAAGGAGGGAGCTTGTGGAGAGGTTTAAAAGTTTTAGCTTGGATATGCTGGGGGTTGGGGAAACCCATATCCTTGGGCAGGCTGTGTGGAGTGAAAATGGGAATGATGAATGCAAGTTGTGGGAGGGCATGGAAGGTGTTGTATGGATGGGAATGAGTGAAAAGTATTAGGGAAGAGGGAAAGAAGGATATACAATTCTGCTATCACCAAGAGTGTGGGAGGGTGTTACAGAGCATGGATGGAATGGATCAAGAATAGTGTGGGTGAAAGGGAAGATTGGAATTGTGAATTATGCATGGGTTTGTGATATGCACCCGTGAATGTGAAGACTGTATGAGGTAAAGGTGAAATGTAGCTTTTCTAGAGAAATCTGAATGTATAAATGGTTTTCAGAATGAGAAACATCATATTGGGTGATATGAATGCAAAAATGGGATGTGATTAAATTGGTGAGATAGATGGTAAATGGGAAGTGCCAAGAGTAATTGAGAATGGAAGTTATCTTGTGAGTATTTGTGCTGAGAGGGGTTTATTTCCTTGCAAACATCTTTTATCAGCAGAGAGTTATCCACAGATATACATGGATGAGGAATGATGGAAGAGAAGAGCAAAAGGCTTTGATTGACTAAGTAGCACTGGATGAAAGATTGAAAAAGGTTGTACTAGATACTAGAGTTATCAGAGGATTCTTTGGAAACTGACCATTTTGCAGTTCTTTTGGAGATGAGGATCAGAGAGAAGTGGAGGTATGGTGTAAGGAAGAATGGAGAGGTAGAAGTGTTGGCAAGCGAGATGAATCAGAAAAAATACAGGGAGAAGTATGAAAGGAAGGGAACTGAAAGCTTAGATGGAAGTGCAGTGAATGTAGGGATGCAGTCATGTGTGAATGAGGGGTTTAAAATGTTTAGAGAAATACTATTAAAGATTGTAGAATTAGTAGTTGGATACAAGGTCCTGAGATATGGAAATAAAAAGGGCAATGCATAGTGGACAGAAGAGACTATAAATGCTGTGGAAGGGAAGAAAAGGCATATGGTAGATCACTCAATAGGAATGTACCAGAGGAAGTTCAGCAAAGGAGGGAAGAATATGATGATGATGACGAGGAGCGCCACCACCGAGAAAAGACCAGCGGCTCTGGCTGCCGTTGGTGGTGGTGGCGTTGCTGTGGTGTTGGTGGTTTTGGGTGCACCGTCCTGAGCGAGACTAAGCGTCAGCAGGCGCGTTGGATGTGTGGCGCACAGGCGCGCA
>JAYMFT010222113.1:0-11332 GCA_038088735.1 Panulirus argus | reverse complement strand
GAGCTCCGTACCATCTACCTAACCTTCCCTCTCTCTCTCTCTCTTTCTCCTGAGTTAAAAGGCCTCTCGGTAATTTCATATTTGGAGACACCCCCCCCGGACCTCAGGAGTGGGAGATGGTGCCTACCAGGCCGTTCTGATCTCCAGATGATCTCCCGTGAGCCTTTTTTTTTTTTCTTTCCTCTAACGGCTCATCTCCAAGACGTTGTACCCTCGGCCTTCTCTGGATGTACGTATGTACTTTTACCAAACATCCTCCCATTCTCTCTCTCTTTTTTCACACACACACACAAAAAAATAAAAACTTTTTTTTCTTCATCCAGATCATACTGTCATACAGACGGCTGTACCCCAGTCTGCTGAAGGAGGAAGAGTATTTGACCTCTTTTCTGTCTTTCTTTCCACACACTCTTCCGAACTTTCACCTCTCCCCGAGGTAGTAGTGGAGTGCTGCTCCTCCTCCTCCTCCCTCCCTCCCGTACCGATCCACTCTCATCCTGGCCGTATACTACACCCCTTTTATGATCCCATTCGCCTTGATCCCCCACCTGATCCGCGGCTCAGCCGGTCGATAGCGTCGTAAGAAAAGGCGGGGACGTGGATCGAATCAGCGAGCAGCGTGCTGACGGTCATTTTAAAAGGGTGTAACTTGTGTGTGTGTGTGTGTGAGGCGAACGCCTCCGTGCTACCGGACTGGACTGCTGCTAGAGGTGTAACACCTCCTCCCATTTTCTTCGTTGATGGACAGCAGTGATGATACTGATAGACGTGTGTGTGTGTGTGCGTGTGTGTGTAATTACCGACTTATACATTACGGGGAGGGGGTTTTACGCTCGTGGGGCCCCGTCTGTGTGTGTGTGTGTGTGTCAGTGTGTGCATACGTGTGTGTTTCTTTGTGTGTGTGTGTGTCAGTGTGTGCATACATGTGTGTTTCTTTGTGTGTGTGTGTGTGTGTGTGTGTACGTGTGTGTGTGTTGTTATATTGATCGTGCACCATCGAGTTTCATAACCAGACGATGTATTATTCAAACGGGAGCGCATAGATATAAAATTGAATTATGTACCACACTGAAATTTATATTACTCTGTGGTATAAGGACACGCGAAAAGGTACAGCACAGGATCATATCATTTTATTATACCATATTTGTATCATACTAAGTGAACACGGTATACTCCTTTCTTTCTATTGGTTCTTTACATGATTTAGTCTCCCATTATATGTAGGAACCAATGAATAAGACATTACCGGATATATGATTTGAGAAATATACTGCAGCGCTGGTTCTGCAGTCGGTGAAACATAACACTCAGCTGGTTCCAGGGCTGGGCAGGGCAGAGCACCGCTGGTGTTATCACTGAGTAACACTTGACACGATGGTTCTGCTGGTGTTAAACCTCCAACGAATCATTGGTTCTACGCTGAAAAAAGTATTACACTGGTTCTACTGGTGGTTAACTTTTAACAAATCACTGGTTCTACGCTGAGAAATGTAGCACACTGGTTCTCTTGGTGTTAAACTTAACAAATCACTGGTTCTACTCTGAAAAATGTAGTACACTAGTTCTGTTGGTGGCAAACATTTGACTAACCAGTGGTTCTACACTGGAGAAAGTATCACGCTGGTTCTGTTGACGGCAAACTAAACAAATCACAGGTTCTACACTGAGGTATAGAGAAAGCTCCTTCTACCATATGGAAACGCCGTAATGTGATTATTTTGATAAATATCTCAGAAGACAGTTTAATCACACCCGCAAGACTACCGTAGGAAGGCCGTGCTCCGGGGATAATTAAAATCCCAGTGCTTCCGAGGCGTTTAGATTCCTCGAGTACCTGTTTAAATGCCTCGTGCGTGGCGGCGATGAAAGTCCTTGGGCGCCGGACGAGACGTGTGGAGCTTTTTTAAATGACCCAGGGGCATGGGCGTTGGACCATCTCGGGTCGCCGGGGGGTTTAAATATCTTTGGCTCACCGAACGGCCTTATTCCTCTTGCTGAGGATGAATCTAAATGCCTTGCATCAGCGAGTATAAATGCCAAACGCGTATATTTAAATAACGCCCCGCGCGAGTCTCTTATGAAGCATTAACATCGGCGCCCAAGGATTTTTTTTTTTTTTTTTGACGCCTCGGACGCGCTGGAGTTTAAATATCTCAGGATTACTGCCGTGTTCCGGCAGCTGTGGAGCTTTTAAACTGGCTCTCGAGAAATTCCATTTCCGATGTGGATGAAGGGTTTAAACGGGATTCCAAGGATTGTTTAAACGTCTATAGGTTTGAGGCGTAAGTTAGATCAGGCACGTACGTAACGTAGCCAGCGGTCGGCGAGTGAGTGTATGGTATGATAGATGAATGATGACAGTGAAAGAAAACGCGATGATGACGGACGATTTCTTTTTTTTTTTTTCTTTTTGCCAGAGTACTGGTGGTGCGATATATATTTTCAGACTTTGTTGTCAAGAAACTAAAGGTTGCCAGGAAGAAATCTCTCTCTCTCTCTCACTCTCCCTCTCTCAACTAAAAAAAACGTAGCAGAGGGGAAGTTGCCCATCACAACAGATACCACACTTCGCGCCGAGGCACAAATGCTGTGGTCTGTGTACAAAGCAGAGTTCGCCCAGCGCTTTACGGGAGATGAGATGGCAGGATATGTTTCGCATGCTCTCCGTTTGAAAAGCTGCAGGTTCTATGTAAAAGGAAAAACATGTACAGGCGAGGGACCCCTCACAGCTCTGAGGTGCAGGGGATTGTAAGATAGGAGTGAGCAGGTAAATATGTTTTGTTTTTCATGTTGTGTAGCAGTGGCAAGAATTGGAACATACGTAGTGCTGTTTACGTGAGAATAAACAAATGAAGGCTATCTGTATAATTTCTCTTTTTTTTATTTATGTGCAATGAAAGCAGCAGCAGTAAGAGGACAAATAAGAGGAAAGTCTGGTCTCGTGTGTGTAGTTAAAGCCTTCGACTGCGTTTTGTCAATGTGCTTCCCATAAATGTGAGAATAGCTTTCTGTGTGAGGACTTGTGTGACTCTAGGGAAAGGTGGTCAGCTGGTAGATGGAATACAAGACCTGGAGTGGATGCGAAAGCCTGGGTATTTCAGAGGCCTTCCTTTGGAAGAAGTTTACAGATATGTCATTTATAAGTAGAACAGTGGTTTATGACTGATCCTTAAATGTTGACGGTGCAGTTAGGATTATGCTGAAGTTTAGAACTGATGAAAAAAAGATCATTCTGTTTGTGGGAAATGATCAGTGCTAGATTTATGATTGCTCTCATTGCTGCGAGGCTAAAGTTGCTAAGATTATTGTGAGATTAGAATTTATGAAAGTAACATTAAGTTATTCTAGAAATGCGCAAGTGGAGGCCAGTGCTGAAAGAGGTTCATAATCACGCAAAACAAAGAAGGTAGGGACGAGAACAGACCTCCTAGGGACTCCATTGTTGTTAGGAAAATAGTCGTAATGTAATCCATTAAGACCTACAGGTGTTATGTTTATTCAGACGTGGGGAACAGGATGTCAGGTAAGGAAGAAAGCTGACTGAAGGGATCTTTGCATAAGAATACAAAGTGACATCACAGATTTGAAGAAAAGATTATTTTGCGTGTGAAGGCAAAGCAGATTGTTACAGATGGACAGACACCAAAACAAGACTGAGATTTTCATGGTGATGGAGTTCTTTCTGTGATTGTTTACATAGGTCTTTTGGTCCGTAGTTGGATGGAGATGCAAGATTACACATTCTAGGAACACGGTGCACATCAGCAATTGCCGTGTTACATGGACAAAATAACAGGAGATCTCTAAAAAGTCTCTAATGCCCAAGAAAGAATGATGGAGGATGAGGAGTCCTGGACACATGTTTCTATAGTTATGGGAGCAGTTCTATACGCTCAAGGAAATTTATTTAGGTAAAGTCAGCAGATAGTGGATAAAAAGAATGAGAGAGATCTAAGTTGCAGAGATTACCGTGAGGCTGAAATTTGTTAAGGTTGGACTGAGGAGGAAGACGGTTAGCTGTCATTTCTATATTTCTTTGTTTTCTCTATTTTTTCTCTAATTGTAGAGTTTGGCAATGGGATCCTGAAGAAATTCTGAGAGGCATTTAAGCATGAAACCATTGGTGTGGTTGGGAGGTTCCTTGAAGGAAAGTAGAGGAAAACAAAGTGTTGTGCATCATAAGGAGTTTCGGCTGTTTCGGAAGCAGCCAGTATTATGGAAACGCTGGCTGGTAGTGAAAGGCTTAAAAAAAAGCCTCTGTCTCGACAGGTAAAGGCTTCACGCGGCCCATGATAAAGAGGTCTGTGTGATGGAAATCTATACGAAAGTGGAGAATTCTCCACTTACGTATAGATTTCCCCTAATATAACTTTTCTTGTCACCTGTCAAATGGGCCCTCTCCCATAGAGGCGGCAGCTCCTCGTAACATTTCATCGCCTGTCAGCTCAGCTATACGTACCTGTTTATGATATATATATATATATATATATATATATATATATCCTGCATATCATACCCGGCAGGAGTTCTAATCAAGACTGACGGATGGGGCTTGGGACTGCCCAAGCAAGTAATGACTGCCACTTTGTTTACTGAGATATGAATTTCAACCCACATTTGTGACACTTATTATCCGTCTCATGCAGCATTAGCACCTGCATCTTGTGGCTCACTTTCCCCAGACCCTGTTTTATGGGCGCTGACGATGAGAAGGACATCCACAAAGCTATTGTTATCCCCGTAGACTAACCAGTCATGCAGAGGGCATTAGCACAGGAAGGATGGTCATGCAGATGGTTATAGATGTTTAAAAGTGTGTGAGGAAATCATGATTTTTCGGTGTCTGTAAAGTATTGCTAAAAAGTGTTAAAAAAAAGGCAGCAAATGCTTGTATGTTTTTTCCAGTCGGTTTTATCCCATATGACGTTTAAGTATGCCTCCAGCTGCTTGCATGGGCACTTCTCTAAAAGGTTTAAGGTCTGTTTGTAGAACCAGATTATTTTTAACGTTAACGAAGAAGCCATTGATAATATAATATATCAACCAGACAGACCATTTGCATTATTGCCTTTCACCACTCGGGTCATTGCATTATCACCCTCGCCATTCAGGCCATTTTTCTTTATCACCTGCCACCACTAGGGTCATTTGCACCATTACCTGTCACCACTCAGGTTATTTGCATTACCGTCTACCACCGCTACAGCCTTTTATATCATCACCTCCCACCATTCAGGCCATTTGCATGATCACCCATCATCATCTCGGCCTCTTACATCATCACCCATCACCACTCAGGCCATCTACATCACCACCCATCACCATTCGACAAACTACCAGTATCACCCACTGTTCGGGTCCTATACGTCCTCCCTCACCCACCCACCCATTCCAGGCGCTGGGGTGTCAGGTTAACCCCCAGTGGAGTGGAATCGAATCTCTCTATTTCCCCAAAACCCACCTTAGGTTTGGTGTCCTGTTGAGAGCCTTTTACCGTGTCTCTGCTTCCAGACGACCCCTGAGGAGGAATGCCTGGCACCCACGGCGCTGTTCCCTTTCTCCTGGAAGTGCTAGTGTCCGATGGTCTTAAGTACCGTACCTAGTAAGAGGCACACACACTTCTGCGTACGTCCTCGTGTTAGCAAGGGGCATCGTCCGTGATGCTTTACAGCCACTTTAACCGAAGCCGCAGTAAAAGAGTTAAAAGCCTTTGCCCTTCATTATTCTTCTATTATGTTTTTTCACTGCGATGCGACTGTAACGCGAGGAAATAAAAGTGTAAATACATTGGTTTTGCGCTCTGGAAATAAAATAAAAATGATCTATCAGTAAAGTATTGTTTTGTGTGTGTGTGGAGTATCATAAAAAGAGAGATAACGTAAAGTTGATATCCTGCCCAGTGTTGTGTTGATGAACAATTCGTCTCTCCCGCTGGTCAGTGTGTCACTGAGTGATTATTGTCTTTTCACTGCGGTTCGTCGCCGTATGATTGCAGTGTCCCATAACGTGTTGTGTCAGTGATTGATTGTTGTCGGGGATATCGCTGACAGATTACGACCCCCCACAACCCACCCACCTAGTTGGCGCATCGTTATGTGGTTATACCGTCCAAACGCACGTTGCGGCGCCAATGAGTGATTGTTCTCCTTCCAGTGTGTTGTGTCAGTGATTGATCATTGTCCCTATAGCGTGATGTGAGGAGCTTTATGGTTTTCCTATAGCTTGGCATATCGATGGTTGATTATCGTCAATAATCATTAAGCACGATGGTACGACTTAACGAAGGGTCGTCTAAAGTCTTGCTCCAGGGGTTCAAGAAAAGACGCAGATTAACGTGCATAACATGCTGGATATTGTTCGAAGTCTGGAAGTAAAAGAAACCTGAAGATCAGTTTGATGAAACGAGATGAATCCATTCCTGTATGCCTATGTATAACTTAAGGATAATTGTTCACTCACATATGCAACTTGAAGCTTATAAGAACATTAAGTATCTGTTATCAATTGCTGAAGTTCTTCTTTCCTCAACACTAACAACAGAAAGAAATTAATTCACTATAATATTTTCGCGCACAAGGCTCATACCCTTTGAGCGGGTTCCCCAAGACACCATCCTGCTGGAGTCGTGACACGAGCTGATTTCTCAGGATCAGGTGCCCGGTGATCTGCCTGCTGGAAGCGCTGTGAGGCTTCATATCCCTGGATCGGGCGCCCGAGGACACTCCTGTTAGAGACATGGTACGAGCTAATTTCTTTAGTTCGAGTGCCCGAATACCCACATGCTGAAGGCGTCACAAATCTATGTTTCTTGAACGAGTGCTCGAAGGCCTCCCTGGAGACCTGGCACAAGGTTTTTGTTTCTGGAATTGGTGTTCTGCATTCTTGCTAGAAGCGGTTAATGAGCTCGTATTGGTAACGGGTTCCAGAAGACCTTCCTGCTGCAGGTGTGGCATGAGTTCGTTTTCTCTGAATCGCATGGCAGCGTTTTATGTCGACTACTCTGACATTCATAACGTAAATGAAGACTCACTCCTGATACGAGGACCTTAAAATGTTTTCCTGTGAAGTGTACGGAGGAAAAAGAATTTTTTCTTTAACCTATAACTAAAATTGTCATCGAAATGAGACCTGTCTCTAGATGCCGTAGGCGCCATGACGACGCCTGGTTCCTACTCCCTCGTCTAGTATAAACTTAGACACGTGAAAGCGTTTCTTCTAAGACAGACAGGAAAATGGGTATGAGAAACATGATAGATTAGTTGTCAAGGTCGTTTTCATGCAACGCTACTGTTTGTATGGAGGTAACGACTACATTTGCATATATTCAGCCTGTTGGCGACTACACTTTGTTACAAATGGTGAGGGAGTCTGAGGTGCGTAGAGAATTAATTACGTGAGTTTGTAATATCTTGGTCGGTTCACTCGCCTTTTCTTCCTCCAAGAAGGGAGTGCTTCCCCCACCCTCCCCCCAAAACATCCCACTCCTGAAAGGGATGGTTGCTCCTTGAACCTCTCTGTTCACCCAACTCAAGAGAAGGGAATAATCCCTTCCTGTAAAGGCAAAATAACCCAACATCAAACGGCAAAATAAGCTCCGGGCAAGCACATAAGATCGCTCTCATAAAGCTGGGTGATCGACCCTTCACCAGGCCGTTGGATCGACCTCCATTAAGCTGGAATATCGACCTCCACTAAACTTGAAAGATGTCACCCCCACAAAGCTTGAAGATCGCCCACACACCTCGAAAAGATCGACCATCACCAACACCAAGCTGGGAGATGGCGACCCCACCCACAAATCTAGAAGATCACCCCCACCTCACAAGAAGATGGCCTCCCCTTCCCCGTGAACAAGACGGGGAGACGGCCCTAATCTTCCTTCTCCCAACTTGCCTAATTGGTTCCTCCTACCCGGAATGACTGACGAAACCTTGTGTGCAGATGAGAAATTTCCAATTACTGATTGAGAACCACTGGGAAAATTAATCAAGTGTCTGGCACCGTGAGCCTGAAGTCATTCCACGCGAAGAAAATGTGGAGAAACCAGTTTGGCCTCGCGAAATGAAAGAGCGAGCCGACGCCTTTGTCCAGGAACGTCTGAAGGCCAAAGATTTTTCTCTTCTTTAATCCTACTTCATTCCAAGATTATATATATATATATATATATATATATATATATATATATATATATATGCATTATAGAAGAGAGATTATATAAATTTCCAAAACGCCAGTGACCATAAGTCTCTATGTTCGGGCACAAACTACATATTGCATATTTCAACGCGTTGCATATGTATGCGTACACTCGTCCAGGAGCTTAAACGCAGTCGGTCTACGCCGTGGGACTGGGCTGTGCCGATGTGCGTACGCCTGACTGAGCCACGAATACACGAAACAGCGCTTGGGACATCGACCGACACAGAGCAGGACTCCTCTCTCCCCTCTTCCTCTCTCTCTCTCTCTCTCTCTCTCTCACTCTTCCCATGACTAAGGCTGGAGGAAGTCATTTATTCCCACACGCCGTCGGCGAGGCCAGGCTTTCCTCCCGAGAGCAGAGAAAGTCATTTGGAGCCTGGTGCCCCGTCAGGAGCTCCAGCACGGACGGGTGTCAGACACTGAAGGGCTCGAGAAAGTGGTGGTCAGCGAGCGAGAGAGTGTCCTGTATACAGTGTCATCAGGAGGATGCCAAAATAGGTTGTTATTCCATCCTGAGGATCAACAGTAGGATTAAGAATCCCAAAAACGAAACTTAAGGGATTTTATAGCTTTATAGTTTCCTCCAGCGTCGAAGATATCTTGCAAACATCTTTGAAGCTGAGTGAGACAGAGAGAGAGACAAATATAGCCATAAACGAAAAGCGTTCTTCAATTCGTTCGGTGTTTTGGTCGTCAGGATTTGGTCAGCTCCAGCTTACTTCTCCGAGCGCAAAGGTGTGGGCCACTCACGTGCAGATGAGCGCCCCTTAAGGATACGATCGCGTCACTCGCACACCTTCGCTGGCATCGTCGTCTGTGACTCTGTTCTTTTGCGAAAAGAGTAATCACTCTGCCGGTGATCCATCCTTCGACACTTACTCACGACAGTTGGTTGACAGACAGACAGGTAAACAGACAGACAGATAGACGATGATGGTAATGGCCCATTATGCAAATTAGTCCAGAGGTGAAAATTAGATTTATTGCCAGTGTTGTTCCGATTAATAACTACTCTTGTTGTTGCATTTCGGTTCACACACACACACACACACACACACACACACACACACACATTTACATAACTCCTTTTGCATTCGACACTGAATTTTGTAGGAAGAAATATTTACAATGAGTTGTAACTATTGGACATCAAGTCGTAAGGTCGTTCAAACTTTAGCTAAACCGCGGATCATAAAAATGATATCTGAAGTTAGATTATCTCTGGTGTGTAACGCAAGAATTCTCCAAGTCTGTTCCAATGATTTCCATACGGTAAAGACACTGAGAACGATTGCAGTAATTCTGTTAGGAAGAAACGAAATTCCATCGCTTTGGATTTTCATGTTCAACATTCATGACTTGAGTCGTGCCCATTTTATAGTAAGGGAGACAGATAATTTGTAGTGAACAGTTGACCACCATCTCTTAACGAAGCACCTGCCGTCTTAATAAAGCTTAACTTGACTGAAGACATCGGAAGTCTGGTACACATAACGAGGCAAGTTTATCCTTTCTAACTCGAAATTAAGACTCCAGAAGCATATAGTAGACAAGGTGGGCCTCGCTCGCTTAGGGAACTCTGCTCCACAACCTGCCATACACTGACTATATTACATAGGTGGATTGAGTGAACCCTATGGTAGTATCTTGCCGCAGAAAAGATAATTGGAATCCTATGTACCATTTCATAAAGTTAAGAGTGTACACCCGTATCATTAGTATAGGAGTGGAAAGAGTAACTGGTCTTAAGATCACCGACTTAATAAGGTAGAGGCAAACAAAAGGAAAAACAAGTACGTGTAAAGTGTTTGCGAGACGAAGATAGAGGCTGAATTACGTACAAATATTGCTGACTTTACTCTCATCGGAGTGAGACTCAACAACACATATTGTTCCCGTTTCACATTAATGACCAAGTGATGAAATCAAATAGATCTGGCTTAGGAAAGACAGGTATATAATACAGGTACACCTTCACTCGGCTCACAATAATGGGACACGCAACCCACGTTTTAAGTTGCATGCACCACTGAACCTGTGCTCAACACTCATGTCGGTTGAAAACTGAAACATTTCATTAAGAAAATGCAGGACATTGTCATATTCTTTGCTATTTCTTCCTCGGGGCTTTACAGTGAAGGATTGGATACTTCATGTAGAAGAACAGGCCTACTGACGTCACTCTAGCAACAGAGTGAAATATGTGTTGCTGAAAAACACCACAAGTGGAGGTGATCAGGGCGTGTGAGGGGAGTCCCTGAATTCTCACAACTCTGAGCAAACAGCAATAATCACCTGATTAACTTTCAACGGCCATTATGAGCAATTGAAACACGCAGTTTTATCTACTAAATGTCATTTATTTTCAGGCTGATATCCTCATTATGTCTCATAAATTAGTCATTAGATAAAACTTTGTTGTTTTTTTCCATTTGCAGGTCGGTGATAAATCTATGTAATCTTGGAGGCAACTCTATCTACATACTGAATATTACAAGGACGAATATTCATATTTTAAGATTCACACGACTCCCTTTCGCTGGCAATATACTGCGGGTGATCGATGTCCGATTGAATGAAGATGTTCCATCGCATGATTCTGACGAAGAGACGGCGACGCGAGAGAGATAACGGGATATGGAGAGGGCGGATAAGGGTGCTAAAGGGACATTTACAAGGTTGTTATGATAGGGGAGTGGGTAGGTATGGGAGTACACGTAGAGGGTGGTTGTGGGTGATAGGGTACAACGTCTAGAGGGTTGTTATGATGATGAATGGGGAGGTGTAGTTGTACATATAGACGCTGGATATGTATCGAGTGTCGATATGAGGCTGAGGAATACGGTAAATCGAACAGGTATCGATGTCGAGGGGAGTGGAGGGAAAAAACGCTAGTGGTAGGTTTGTTTGGGAGCAAATGCTCTCGAGAACAGGACTTATATAGGAGGAGGAGAGAGAGAGAGAGAGGAAGGTGTAGCGTGGGTTACTGATACTCACATAGCAGTCCAACTCGGGGTCCTTTTGTAGGTTTCACATATTCTGATTCTGCTGTCCCTACTATATATATATATATATATATATATATATATATATATATATATATATATATATATATATATATATATATATA
>JAYMFT010222102.1:0-11332 GCA_038088735.1 Panulirus argus | reverse complement strand
AGAGAATAGTATACCACTTTTAAGATCTTGCAGAGTAGGGGGATTACTCTCTCTCTCTCTCTCTCTCTCTCTATCTATCTATCTCTCTCTCTCTCTCTCTCTCTCTCTCTCTCTCTCTCTCGAAGTGGCAGAGCCATCTGGTGTCCGTGATCTGGGTGTGGAGGGGCGGGAAGGGGAGAAGGGCCGCCACACCGACAACAATGGTGGTGTAAAAACATCGAGGAAAACTTCTGGGGACAAAAAAAAGAGAGAAATAATGGATCTGTCATGTACGTCTCCCTGTTGTCCTTGTTAAGATGAAACGATGGTTTAAAGGAACCCTGAACCCTCCGAACGAACCACCACAGCACCGTCAGGTTCCACCAGCTTAGTACTGTTAGGCTCCACCACCGCCACAGCAGAACTGTCAGTTTCTGCTGTGGTATAAAAACACGGGTTGCTTGCTCTGTGTGGTAACCTTGCACCGCAGTTGTTTGCCGCGTCATGAGCTGACACGACGCGAAGGAACATATGACAAGAGGCGCGGGGCAGCGTAAATCGATGGTGATGGCGTAATGCTCAGTGTGAGGGCCATTCCTCACCTCTGTCGCTGCTTCCCCTCCCATACCTCACTCCTGCCGCCTCCTTCTTCTCACACACACACACACACACACACACACACACACACATATTTGCTCTCCATGGAAGGGAGAAAAATTAGGGGTGACCTGATCATAGTCCCTATTTAAAGTTGAGAATGTAGACAGTAGTGAATAATAATTCTTCGTGAGATGTAGGGATAGAACAAACTGAGTACATAACATGAAGTTAAGCAAGAAATTTTTTAAGAATGATGAGACAAATTACTTTTGTAGTATAAGTTTTGAATGAAATGACTAAAATTAATGAAAACATGGTAAATGCAGAGAGAAATTTAAAAATGAATGAGGGTGGAGCGTGTTCAAGAGTTGGGGACCCCACGAGGGTAGAACTCTCTCCCTTGTACAGTTACACAGACACAGGCAAACACGCATAATTTCCTTCCTTCAGAATATGAAACTGTCGAGTAAATAGCTGGCCTTGAGACGAAGAGCATTTTTCGTACCCCAAGTATGGATAGAAAGCTTAAAAGTTAGGATGTGCCGAGCTTGCAGGATAAGAGCTGTGATTAGAGTGTGACACGTTAGCAAGACGACCAGGACTGAACACTCCCGTGCGAGCAGTGTGAGGGGAGTTACTCCTCACTGAACTGCGACATGATTGACGAGAAATGCATTCGATTTAGTAATGTGTTGGAAATACGAATTAAAACCTTCTCCGTCAACGAAACGAGGAAATAATGTTTGTTTGCCCCGAGGCCTCGAAGTTAGCAGCCGATCCGGTGACAGCTAAAGATGGCCTCATTAAAACTCCGGCCAGGAAGAATACGAGATGAGTTAGGTCGTCACAAACCGTCCACAACCCGTATGGTCTCGGATGTATCCAACCCTGAGAGGAATTCTCGTCGTTACTGGTCACTCTTTTGAGTTGGCATCCAGGAGCGTATTGTAATGGATCATATTCCTTGTATTGTACTGATACGCTGATTGTAACCAACTGCTGGGCGGCGAAGCGCCGAGTCCCAACTCAGGGAGTTGGTGTCTTAGGCTAAGCGTACCTCCTGGAGGAGGGAGGAGTCACTAGTGGCGTACCGTGGGGGTGTGTTGCCGGGGGAGGGGGAGGGAGGTGCTTCTGGAGAATGTGTCAGCTGGAGGCTTACGGGAACATACATTTGCTGGTGGCGCTAGGGCCAGCCAGCACCAGGAAGATTTCTTGAAGGCAGGAGGTTCAGGTGCGTGTATGTGTGTGTGTGAGCACGTCTGGAGGGTAGGGTTGGCTGATCAGGACAGCCATGGAGGACGGACGTAAAGGCTACCACACCCCCCTGCCACATTCTCCGTGGCGACCCAAACAATTATACTGTTGGTATATAATTCCCTTGTCAGAAAGTCGTTGAGCACGACTGTTATCGTGAAATTAGTCTCTCAGTGCAATACGCTTGCACGAAAATGCTCAACAGTGTTTTATTGAAAGAGCGTCAAATGAATTTCATGATAAGAGTTATTGGGAGGGG
The DNA here is from genome assembly GCA_038088735.1 of Panulirus argus. Classification (NCBI taxonomy): domain Eukaryota; kingdom Metazoa; phylum Arthropoda; class Malacostraca; order Decapoda; family Palinuridae; genus Panulirus; species Panulirus argus. The sequence goes on along the minus strand of JAYMFT010222102.1, from coordinate 9,240 downwards.
GAATAACTGCCTGCTTGCACTCTCTCTCTCTCTCTCTCTCTCTCTCTCTCTCTCTCTCTCTCTCTCTCTATCTCTATCTATCTCTTCCCCCGTCCTGACAGTCCACTTTAGCCCGTCACGGATGGTGGACGGAACGTAGTGACTTTAGCTTATCCCATACACACCATTGGTAGCTAGACTCCGGGTGCCAAGAGGCATCGCCCGCTGATCGTCGTCACTTGATTGGCTGACTGGAACGGCCACACGTTCGCCAGTGTCCCTTAACTGGTGCCCTGATGTTCGTTTCTCGCTGGTCTTGCCTACAATTTTCTCCTGTTTGGAGTCGTCTTGCCGTACTCATGATACAACTTGTAAAATTTGTGTTAATATCTCGCGGGTCGTCACTGCCAGCTGATTCTGCTTGTGGGTTAGTACCGCGCAATGCCCGCCAGATCCGGTCAGAATGTGGCGGGATTCATCGAGCGAGGCCTGGCCCCTCCCGTAGGCGAGAATACCGGTAGCTGGAAGCAACAGGAACAGGATACCAGTGTATGCCACGGATAGCTGTCGAGTGCCGACAGTGACCGTGCAGAATAACTGAAATTCCGCGGTTTTCCTTGGCTCTCCAGCTAAAGATACTCGGGTAGATAAGCCCACGCTGCAAATATTCCGGGGGTTAAGAGGTCTTGGTCATCCTGGAGTAAAATGATAGACAAAAGAATAACCTCGCAATTGCAACGGAGTTGAATAAAGCCAAAATGTACACAGGGCGTTCTTCATCTTCGCCGTGTGACCTTGTAGTGATGGTATGGTAATGGCAGGTGTCTCAGAAGACGGGTTGGATTAGGCGGTCAGTAGGTGAAGGAAGGAGGAGCCGCCTCCAGGTAGCCAGAAGTGTACGTGTGAGGTGGCTTGTAGGTGAAGGTAAGGATATTGCAGAAGAGAGCAGAAGGAGCAACTAGGTGAGGTTTGTACGTGATCATTTGGCAGACTTTGTGCTACGTGCATGTGTTAGATGATCGCCAGGTGCATGTGTTCCTACAGGAATGGGTGATGATGATGATGTGTGTGTGTGTGTGTCGTGTACAGTCAGCTTATGGAGTGGAAAGCCACCGTAACACACTGAATCCGCCACAACGCAGACTGCAGCTTCCATAACACAATACAACACCGTAACAGACACCACAGCCAGCATAACACACACTGCAGCCACCATAGCACGCACGCATACTCCATGATAACACACAACACCCACCATAACAACACAGGACACCCACCATGAGACACAAGTCAACAGGGACATGGTGGGAGCGACGGGCTACCGTGTCATTAGTCAGCTCACGACCTGGTCTCGCCTCCCAACACTCCTGCTTATTTACCCAGGTACTGCCTGCCTCAGCCACCCGCACCTCAGGCACTAGACACTGCCCCCCCCCCCACCCTTACACACACACACACACACACACACACACACACACACACACACACTTAACACGCAAACGTGCACGTACACACCATCGCCAGACACAACACGTAGACTAGCTCGTGCGCATACAGGCGGCCCGCTCCCGTGCTCATAGTCGTACGCTAAACAGATGATTTACAATAGAAACTCGGAGAAATATATAAACACACAGACAGAAAGGTGTTGGTTTACAAGTGGATGATGTATTAGACACGCACATGTACACTTGTATTCAGGGGTGTATAAATACGGTAACGGAGTCCAGCCGTACACCGGAATACAGGTAGACTCGATCATAAATGCTGACATGGAACTGTGCGTGGAGAAATATAAGCACATCCAAGCAGACGTATACTCTCAGATATTAAGACATCCATATTATTTTATGCTCACACAGGCTTCTGTGCAACTAGAGACCCGTCGATGCAAACTGCAGAAGCCTTGCGCGCACGGATATTCACGCATCCAGGTGCAGACAAGCGTGCGTAGAAAAACAGATTATTGTTAAACATACAAAACACACGCAACGGAACACGATAAAACACACAGCCACATAAGCAAAGATGAAAACAGACACGTATAAATGGAGACTTAAAGAGACGCCGGCGGCCAGACAAACACCTCTGACCTCAAGTCTTGCTGAACGACCTCCTCCTGTAATTACCCCACTAATTGAGGCCGTAAAATATAAAGCGCTGTGTTACCGGCACAGGACAACCAATATGTCCACCACCACCGCCGACTGCTCTTGGTTAGCCACGTTGTAAGTTGGTAGTGTGGTTGTGCACAGCTAGTGTTTGTTAGCCACGTTGTAAGCTGTTAGGTTGGTTATGACGTGTTGGTTTAGCCACGTTGGAAGTTGTTAGTTTGGTTATGACGTGTTGGTTTAGCCACGTTGGATGTTGTTAGTTTGGTTATGACGTTTGGTTTAGCCACGTTGGAAGTTAATGGTTGTAACTTGTTGGCTGTTAGCCATGTTGAATGTGGTTTGTCCATTCCAACTCCCATGAGAGTTTTGTTGTGGCTGCTGTGGGTTAGCTACTGTGCAAGATGTTAGTTTGGTTGCGATTGGAAGAACAATTGTCGTGCCTGTTTTTAAGAAAGGAGATACTGAAATACAGAATTTGAAATAATACAAGGACCATTACTTGTAGAAACATTCCACTTTAGAGGCAACGCATGTTGAGAGATAGGAGATGATGATGCCCAGCCAGTCCTCAGCATTTCTGTGATGGAGTGGGCTGGTGTAAACAAGAGATGATCCGACCCAGTCACGAGGATAATTTGGCTGTGGTTGGTGTTGGTTAGCCCTATTGTTAGGCTGCTTTTTTTTTTTCGGTCAGTCAGTCTCCCCAGCCCCGTCGGAGGAAGCATCTGCGACCGGCAACAGCCTTCATCGACCTCTAACTTTCGATCGTGGACTTACGACTATGACGAGTTTACGTGCGACACTCGCCTACGGTATAAGACCCAGGCAGGCAGTGTCGGATTAGCCGTCCGCGTGCGGCCCACCGCAGGTTGGGGAGGGGGGAAGGCAGGCTGGCAGCCCACAAGGTGGTCCTCCTTTGTCGCTTGGGATCCTTGACGCTTTTTTGGCCCGTTGTCTGACAATGTATTTTTTTTTTTTTTTACATTTTTTGAGTGATTCAGCCGTCCTCTGCCATTATCAGCGGAGGCGCCACCTTTCCCCCTTTAGTTTCCACGCTCGCTTTTTATTATCCGGCAGAGGCGGTCGAGCGTATCTGTCAGACGTCATTATCATGAGCAGTGCTGATCTTAACTCTGGCGTCAGAAATTCTCCCCAAAATTTTTGGCCCGATTAAGGAGCGTGCAGAGAATTTACAGTGATCTCTGACTTCGTTTTGGTGGAGTTGTGCACAAATATTTCGGGAAATGATATAGAGTTTAGTCATAAAGGAAGATAGCATCGTTCGTGTATGAAGTTATATCAGGTAAAAGTGATTTATTGAGGAGTGATTTATAGTCAGTCATGTAAATGTTAGTGTTGCTCGACGAAGCATTTCATTGTGACGCCTACTGAACAATAGGCGGTTACTTAAGGATGCGTTTGTATTGAAGTATAAAATGTCTTTGATTTAAGATCCGCCGAATCAATTTTCATATGCTGTACGTTGTGATTAATTTTGTCAAATGAAGTCAGTCCTCACGGAGACAGAAAATATTGGTGAAAGTCTTGAAGTCAGTGGATGAGATTATTCCCACATGGGGTCAAACGAACAGGAATCTTCAGCATATGTTAACCACACACATTCTTGCCCCACCAACGTAATCTTTCTCTTGTCTCGCCAACATGCTCTCACTACCCTCAGTATACCCTCCCAACACTCACTGGTGCAGCCTCACTCGCATCGCCAACATAGCCTTACTTCCTGAACTAACATGGCTTCGTTCCCCATACATTCCCCAGAGTTTCCTCACCATCATAGCCTGACCTCTCTCACCGCCATAGCTCCAGCTCCCTCGACAACAGCCTCGCTTCCCTCACCATGAGTTGTCCCACAAACCTACCCCCAATTTACTCACCGCCATACTCTTGTACTTCACCAACATCTTGATAGTGTCAGTCAACAGTGTACTCCATCAGCGCAACTCTCTCATTTCCATCTGCAACGTGTTCCTTCACCCAGGGATTCATTCTTGTAAGTTTGCGCGCGGCCGCGGGTACTTGTTCAATTACATATTTGTACATTGAGTGATTTTTTTTCCCCCTTCATAGGTTCCCATGTCTTCAACATTTTCTTGTCATACAGCTTTTGCATCTTTTATATACTGACAACACTCGTAATTTCTTTACCGTGAATAGTATGAATATAGGCATCTGTCATGGATATACGTAACAAAACGGACAAGTGTGTATGTCAGAACCCAGTTATTGAAGAAGACAGACCATATCCAGTATTTAAAAAGGGCCATCCAGGAAGTTATGGGAACTGTAGATAATATCTATGGGTAACCATGCGTTTGGCATATATTGGAGAGTACAGGAAAAAAAATAGAGATACAATAGAACCAAATTTAGGAGAATGAGAGCGTGGCTTCCTGGAGAGAGGAGGGCCGAGTGACGTGATGCTTGCAATTCGACAAGTTATGAAAAAGGCATAGGAATTTGACGTAGAGTTTTGCATACTATTTGTTGACCTGCAGAAAGGTTTTGATTCTGTACAGAGATCCAGATAATGGAAGTACTTATCATAATGTGGAGGAAATGGCAGACAGTTGCAAGCAATAAAATTGATATAAGTTCCTTGTATAATGAAGGTAAATACGTCTTTTGAAAATGAAGATTGGTTTAATATACCCAGTGGTGTGAATATGTCGTGTTTTGTCCCTCAACTATTCATGACACCCATGGATAAGATCATCAGGAGTCACCAGTCACAGCTCTTGAATATGCAGATGATCATTTCTACTGGGAAACGGCTTGGGAATATCCCCAGGAAGCGATGGAAATTAGGGAGAGAATATTTAATGAAAGTGGGTTGAAAATAAACCATGTGAATCCTTAGGTTATGATGTTTAAAAAATATCGAGATTTTGAACATCAGGTTAAATCGATAGTTGCTGCAACATACTGGAGAATTCAGATACCTTCGTTAAGTTATCAGCCATGAAGGGTATTCAGACCGAAATAGCTGATGGCATAAGTACAGACAGGATACAGTTGCTTATGTCATCCTTCTCATTGAACGAAACACACTTTCCAGTGGAACGTAAAACACTTGCCTTCAACACTTCATGCTCTTGTCAGCTTTAAAGTAAGGAGCTGGAACATGGGCATTAGCCGCCATCACTTAAGTAATGAGATCCATAGCGAAAAGTGAAGCCAATAAGACTCGACCTGGGCAAATTAGAGCTAGATAGACGACGAAACTTAGAACATAGAAAGAATTAACAAAGAGAGTGGAAATGTTTGGAGAGTGGAGATGAAGATGGAATACCCAAGATGTTATTTCTCTGGGTACCGTTTGGAAGGAAGACCAGCAGGCATACCCAGAGTCGGGTAGAAAGCTAAGAGCCCGGGAAACCTCATCGTAATATAGAGAATTGGACAGTTGGGTAGACTGAAAGAGGATGAAGTTTTCCAAGACAGTGGAATGGTGTGGCAAAGTTTCTTCTTACAGACAAGCTGAAAGCCACCTAGGGGCAGAAGGGAAAAGTAAAAAAGTAACGTATGATGTCATATCTTTCCTCCTGAAAAGTTTATTGCTTAATTTCTTGTTCTGGTCTCGTGTTGTTCCATCCTTGAACTATCATCATCAAACTGGCTAAGGGGCTTCGAAGCTATAATGAAGTCACTCCTTGCTCATCTCTCTTCCCTGGTGGGCAGATTTATGGGCTATAACTGGGCTCTCTTTTGATTTTGCTGGCATTATTCTTTCCCTTGGACCTTTTCTGTTCGTATTTCTCTGTGCTTCATGAAAAGAAGTGACCCCAACATAAGAAGCGTACTCAAATAATGTGTGTGAGTTTGAAGTAGCTTTGTGTAGAGTATAGGGAGAGACCACCACGCTCATATGGCCTGATGTTTTGACATTTCTCCTTTTGTGACGAGATTTTGCCATTTGACAGGTGTAGCGCGAAGTTTTCGCCTTAGGAAGATTAACATTTTGGAATAGTGCGTCGTGTGAGTTATTACCTTGCGCAAGATGGAGAGAGAGAGTATGTTTATTGGCGTGAATGCCAGCAACTCACGTGTATATCTGGCAGAAAGAAAAGAGAGCAACATGGGCCATGGAGGGAAACTTAACAACCACTGGCTCAGTACGCCACTGTCATTAAGCCTCCCTGATGCCCAGGCCGTGTTTGCTGCTTGTCTGCTAGCACACTACCGTATTTGTTCGGTATGAGGGAGTTGTGTTCTTGTAGGGCCTCATTTATGTAAGTTTCTTCATCACACATTTTAGACGTATGTGTGATTTATATTTCAATGTTACGGAGAGACAGTTTTTGCACAGGTGTTGCCTTGTCTCTTAACCATGTACATATGTACCATGCCTTTTACTCCTGTGTATGGTATACTTACGCACACACATTAGCCTAAGCCATGTGCCCATTTATCGACCTGCCCTAAGGAGAGGATGAGCACCTGGCTTTGGTTTAGGCCAATTGACACACCCAAGATTCGAAGCAATGCAGGACACAAGTGCATCACTAGACAGGAGCTGTAGCATACGGATGCACTTAAAAATGTATTATTGCTTGGGTCTTCCAGCGAGCACCCTTAAAAGTATTCCGAAAGATCATATACAAAATCTTTTAGACTTCGGCAAAGTAAAATCAACGTAAGATCCATCTTCCATCATATCATTTAGAGAAACATAAGTATATATATATGTATATATGGTTGCTCTAACATGATCAGCGGGCACCTCGATTCTGTTTTCCGACACAGGTTGGGCTGTTGGTATTCACTGTAGTTTGCCCCTCCTGTTGAGAGTGAACAGACCAAATGTAAACTTTGCCAGCAAAGCTGTTCCAACACCCTTCAACAGCATGTACTTGATTCTTGTAAAGTGAGTTCAAGGATGATGCCTTACGAACGTTACAGAAATGTGTAAGCTTTTCATCCATAACAATGTTCACCTGAAAAATATCCTGACTTTGCCCGTTGCAAATAACTCGAGTCTTGCATAATGGATGTATGATTCAGTTGTTTTTCAGTTTTTGTGAACCTCACTTTCCATGTAAACTGCTGAATAATCCAGTGCTACAGAGTCCTTGTTAACAGTTGTCTCGCTTTGTAACTTCTTATATACTTTAGTCATTGAGGCGCAGTCACTTGGACCTTTTGGGCATTCTATCCTTTTTGTGTGTGTGCCAGTAAGTTAAAGAGTTTAAGTGCACTGTCATCGGATCTAGAAGAACCACCGCTTGTCGTTTGTGTGATATTCTCCATAGGAGCAAATACACTATTGTGTAGCACTCGACGAAGAACGCATAATAGTAATACACAATTTTTGCATTGAGTATGAGGACTAAGTGCCCTAGAAAAGTCATTAATCTCCTCTTGAGTTGTAAAAAGGATTAATTTTCCATTTACCGAAGTGGAAAAAAAAATTGTCCTTGTCTTCTTTTAGGGGGGTGTTATGATAGACGTACGGAAAGGATTTGATAGTAAGCAAAAGAAGAAAAAACCGTATCCTTGACCCTGCCTTATGGCCGTGGGAGACCGTCCTCCATTCAACCCCCGACGAGGAGGCAGTGGTGTCAGTACCGGGAAAAAAGAAAAGATAAAATAGATTTTAGCGGATGGGATTCATGCTACGTACAAATGTGTTTGATTTTCTTTATTTATTGCTCACCAGTCCGGCCACTGGAAGTCTTAACAGTTTACCGTTGTCTTTAAGAAGACTTTTTGTTTAGACGTTGGAAGATTTTAAATTTCGCAAGCACATGTTGCTCCACATTGACTTTTGGTCCGCTCACTTGCACCGGAAAGCAGATTTGTAAGAATTTCGGTAACGAAAACGACATCAGCAGCTTAACCATAAACAAAGAAAGTGGGAAACTGGAAGCAAGATTGTTCCGTGAAGGAAAGAAAAACAAAATAAGTTGAAGAGGTATAGAGAGATGAATGACCTCAGCACCCGCAGTTCATGAACTTGGTTGAAGGTCAGGGAGATGGCGGCGACTGCGGCGGCGGCGGCAGTGTGTGGTGACTGAGGTTGGCGCTGAGCTGGTCCGCCTGACCCAGCGCCTCCCGCCACAACAATAAAGCCGGGGACGTGATGGTGATGGTCACTTGTAACCATTGTTGTGGTGATTAGGCACTTGACGCCAGTTCCCTGTGTCACAACAGCCAGTTGTCCAGTCATCAGCACCCGCGGTGTCATGGCAGCGAACGGCGGCTGGTGCGGGCCAGTCGCGCGGGGACGAGCACGGCGCGGGATAGCCTCTCCCAGCCTGAGAAGCGTCTCGTCTTGCAGAGCCATCCATCTTGGAGGGGGATATACTCTGCGCGATACTGTACCTTCACGTACGCACGCACGCGGTAGAGTTACGTTATAGGTAGTATCACCTACGCGCGCACGCACGCGGTAGAGTTACGTCATACGTAATATATCTTCGCTTGCCATCTACGTCTGCGTCGGGTAGGTGTTCGCTGCGGCCGATACCGCCACCGCAGGAGACCACCAGACTCCGCCCTTCCTGGAGTCAGGCTCCCGATACCCTTCACCAGCCCAGGTCTACAGCCAGGTGAGTTCTGGAAGTGGCCTCATTGGGTGAGACATTTATACCAGCATTGCTTTGTACCAGGAGGACCTTCTTTCACATATGATGAATGAAACCTGGTGATTTTTATGAGATTAACAGCTTTGGCCAGATCGTAGGAAAAACATTGTTAGGAATGTATAAGAAAAGGGTGGAGTTCGCACGATTGAGAAAATACTTTTTTTTTAAGACAAAATAATTTTATAAGACTAAATTTTCCGGTAAAGTAGATAAAATATTACTCAGATTCTGGTGAAGTAGGTTAAATATGTAATGCTAATGATAAATGTTGTGTACTGCATTAGGATGAAACAGTTTATCACAGGATATAACATGCACTCGCATTTTATGAAGAGGAACATAAGCTCAGTAACAAGTCGAATTTTTATATATATATGTATAATGAAAAAAAGAATTAAGTTAATTTCTTATATGTATATATTATAGTGAAAAAGGATTGAATTAGTCGTAGTATTTAATTTCTGATTAAGGTTATATATATATATATATATATATATATATATATATATATATATATATATAATATAATATATATATATATA
>JAYMFT010222091.1:0-11332 GCA_038088735.1 Panulirus argus | reverse complement strand
CTGGTAGATACGGCGCCGCCCATTTACAACTGGCATTCTCTCTCTCTCTCAGACATGAGAAAATCCATCTGAGATTTATTTTATTGCTAGTAGGCAGTGTAATTATTTTCCCCCTGGTAACTTCAAATTTCCCCCCGTTTGGGAAATGCTGCTCTAGACTCTTTTAATGCCTCCTAGTTATGCCCTCCACTGTATTTTCTACTTCTCTCTCTCTTTCCTTGGTCTATAACCTCTGATAAATATCCTACTGACCTCTTCCTTACTTGCTTATTCTTTGAGCTGCTCCAGTTCCTCATGGCTACATAGCTATTGGTCTCCCCCTCATGTCTTGCCTGCATCTACCAATTCTCTTTGCTTTTTATATCTAAGAAAGTGCACTTGGCATAACTTATAGCCTTTAGTAGTCTTTTAATCAGTATTTCTTCCTTCTCCACCCTTTTCTCTTTTCAAGAAATAAAGGTTGTCTTCCAGTTCTTTTTTATGTTGAAGGCTCCGGTCACAGACCAAAGTCCATGTCAAGGCCGGGCCTTAATTGAAATATAGAATGAATTCAGAAACAGAAAAAGAAAAGGCAGGAAAAGTATTTATGAATTTTTGAGAAAGTGAAAGACCTGTCTTTTGAAATGATCCAAGTCATAGGTATTGTTATAGACATGAGAAGGACAAGAGTTTCAAAGGAATAAGGCTGTTTTAACATGAGATATGTTGACTTCCTCCCATGGGGTGCCATGTAGGGTGTTGTTGTTGATATATATATATATATATATATATATATATATTCCCCATTTCTCATGCTAGCTAGGTAAAGCACGGAATAGACGAAGAAAATGGTGTCATTCGTTCACATACATTCTTTAGCTGTCAGGTGCCGGGTACAAGATGGTTTTACCATCCATGAAAAAACCTTTAAATGCATATAGTCATGAATGTGTGTGTGTGCACACATAAGAATCATAACACGATACATATATAAAAGATTAAGAGATGGGAGAACATGAGTTTAAAACTCTTTTCTCATAACACACACACACACAAAAATTGAGAAATTGACAGATGATCACTGTAGGGCTGTACCAAATTGAAGAATATTTGTTAACCAGGAGGTTTTATAAAAGTCAACTGTTCATGGTTTAGAGGAATCATATGTAGTTGCCCTTGACATATCTAAGGCTTTTGACAGGGTTTGGCATCAGGGTCTCATCGCTAAGCTCCCTTCTTTTGGCTTCCCTCCCTCACTTTGCTCCTTCATATCTAGCTTCCTCTCTGGCCGATCTTTCTCTGTGGTGATGATAGATCAGCCTCCACTCTTTTCTCCATCAACAGCGGTGTCCCTCAAGGGTTTGTCCTGTCCCCTACACTTTTCTCTTTTTTTTAATGATTTCCTCTCCTCCACAAATAATCCAATGCACTCATATGCTGACGACTCAACACTGCATTCATCCACATCCTTCAAATGTGCTCCCACTTCTCTCACTCGCTCTGCATCTCACCTTGACACAGCTTCCATAATAACCTCAGATTTGGATAGGATATCTCAGTGAAGTACACAAAATCTAATTAAGTTTAATGCCTCCAAGACCCAATTTCTACCCATCTCTTTATCGAAAACTCCTCACAACACTCGTATCTCCTTTGACGGTTCTGTAATTCCACTTCTTGACTCAGTGAACTTACTTGGTATTACTGTAACATCCACTCTTTCTTGGAAACCCCACTTTATGAGAATAGCTGAGAGTGCCTCTAAGAAAGTGAGTGTCCTGTTTAGATGCCATAACTCCTTCTCTTCTAAACAGTTGCTCCATTTATACAAGGGATTAATTCATCCAATTCATCCTTGTATGGAGTACTGCTCTCACATTTGGGTCGGTTCTAGCTCTGATTCCTTACTTGACAGAGTTGAGTCGAAAGCAGTCCAACTTATAAACTGTCTCAGGCTAACTTCCAAACTTGACACCCTTGCCCTGCACCACAATGTTGGTTCACTTTCCCTCTTCTGTAGGTATTACTTTGACTTTTGCTCGTGAGAGCTGGCTGCTTGTGTGCCCCCACCACTAGTTAGACCAAGCAATACTCGGCAAGCTGTGATGTTTTGAAACTGCTTCTTTCCCAACACATCAAAGCTTTGATACTCTTCCTTCTTATGTCTTTCCCAGTAACTATGAACTGACTCATTTCAAAAGACAAGTCTTTCACTTTCTCAAAAATTTGTAGATACTTTCCAACTTTTAACATTTCTTAATTCTCTCTATATTTCAATTAGGGCCCAGCCTTGATGTGGACTTTTGTCCATGACTGGAACCTTCAGCATAAAAAAAGAAATACTCTATGAGCATGTGAGTCACCAAGGACAGAGGAGCCCATGAAGCCTCGTATTCTTTGCAACTTCTCTGTGAGGGACACTGCAGCCTCCTGGGTTTACCAGAAGGTTGGAGTGATGCCCATAGTAGTCAAAGAAGTGGGGACTGTTGGACAAAAAAGTACTTAAGGATTTTCAATAATGAAGTCCTTTTAGGTAAACTGAGAAGAGGAACCCCTCAGTGCATTCCATAATGTTATTAATCGTTCATCCCAGAAAGCAAGCCTTGCTCTAGCAAAATTGGAAGTGCTAAAAAAAATTTACAAAAGAAATTGTTCTCCGGGAAGTGAAAAAGGAAACAATTTATTTTTCCTACAAGATAGATATGGCTGGAAAACTGATATTATTAATCTTTTCTTGCAACCACTGAAAAAACTTGTTTTCTTTCTTATGACACTAGAGCAGTGCATAAAAATAGACAGACTGTGAAGATATCACAGAAACAATGAATGTTGTAGGTCAGGAGGTAATAGATCATAAACAGAGGAATCTCAGGGAAAACTAAGAAAACCATCATTCTCAAGTGAATACTTTGAATCTCCTTCTGCATTATCAGTCATCATCATTTTAACTGTAGAGGAAAATACCACCAAACACATCTTTACTACACCCTTATCTTCATTACATTCTCAAGTACTGCATCCCCACTACTCCCCTGATGCCACTGATCTTTATTCGACTATGCCATCAAAGATAAGTGTTGGGTGCTGATGACCCATCCCAACTATTGAATCCTTTCGATACAGAAAAAAGGAAGCAATGTAAAGGAAAGGAAAGTTAAGCAAAAATATTTTGCCTCCTTTCTGCAGGAGATAATTACCAGCACAGTGAAACAGTAATTCATCAAAAGCTAGTAAATTAAATTGACTAAATGACAGTGACATCCATTTTGGAAGGAAATAGCAGCAAAATATGAAGAGAGAAGACAAGAGGTACCTGCAGGCTGTGGACATGAAAGATAAGATCTGAGCAAACAACAAGAGCAGAAAAGTGCAGTTGTAACAAGGGAGGACCTGAAAAGATAATTTTCATAATGCACTGATCACCAGGCATGGTAGGCAAGCAAATAAACTTTTATTCACCAAAAAGTTATTAAGATTTGAAAAAAAAAAAAAGGGGGGGAGGGAGAACAAGGAAGAATCTAAAAGCAAAAAAAAAAAAAATTGAAGTATCAGATATGGAGACACCATGAAAACAGGAATATTAGTTTAGAAAAGTTAGTGTAAAGCTGAACATTATACACAAATGCAGATAGATTGGTAGAAAATGACAAAGAAGAGGTTTCTAGAAATGGTATAGGAGAAAACAGGACCAGTTACACTTGGACTTGTTGACAGCAAACTTGTCAAGGAGGGACACATCTGGTACTATATTTCCAAACGGACACATGAAAGCAAGAAGATGGGAAAGGAGGTCAGGGAAGTGTTTTGGCTGTTTCAGTAACAGATGACTTAAGATACTGAATACTACAAATACTTTCAGTAAAAGTAGATTATGATTTTTCAGACAGTACATAAGGGGAAAAGTATCAGAAACAATACTCACACTAATCATTTTGATTGTTAAAATTTTTCAAAAATATATGTTGAACCAGTTCAAAAACTCGATAAGGATACAATAAGAATAGTGTAGCAGAGATGCTTTTTATAGTGGTGGAAAAATATTAGATAATGAGCTATATTACCTATGGTGAAATCAGCGAGGAATACTTGGGTAAAGGAAAACTCTGAGAAGGCATATAACATTCACTCTGACAAATTTCAAAGCTTTCAATGAACACACGTCTTTAACATGTTTTTATTTGTATTTTTGTGAGTACATAAAGAGAAATCACAATTTGATGTTCCAAAAGTTTGGAATGGCTAAAGAATGTTTCTGTGGGACATTATGTGGATATCTCAGAACTTTTCCTGACAGATCCTAATTTAGGCTCTCAAAGTGCTTGTAGTTATGGCTTGGAAGTTCAGTAATTTGAAGTATATTTTTAATATCCACAACTGGATCTACAGATACTGTTTCACACTGTCAGAGTATGTTTGAAATAAGGGGTAGCAGTTATAGGAGAAAGTTTAGTTGGAGATAGCAATAATAGTGGGGGAGTGAATCAGTAAAAGCGGCATTATGTGTAGCTCTAAACAAAGATGTGAACTGTCCAAGATGTTTGAAGCAGATTTTGCAAGGTTGATTCTACTGTACAATGAGAACCACACATTAGTTAGTTAGAGAACATCAATATTCATAGTATTAATATTTTCTCATATTTGAAACAGGGTCCTCAAGGCCCATTGGGTTCCCCTGGTCCTGAGGGTCCAAAGGGTGTGGCAGGTTCTCGTGGTGAGGCAGGCTTCCCTGGAGAGCCGGCACCACCAGGCCAACCTGGACCACAGGGACCCCAGGGCGTGCAAGGAGAAAGAGGTGAGGAGGGACCACCAGGACCTAGTGGGCCTCCTGGTCTTCGAGGACCACCAGGCATCCCAGGACAGATAGGAATTATTGGACCCAAGGGACATTCTGGCATACCAGGTCTTAAGGTAAGTTAGTCTTGTAACATGTAAAATCAATTCTACATTCTGATATGTTTACTTCTCAAAAGGAATTGTTTCCTTAAATGATATCATTCTATTACAGGGAGAGTCTGGCAAGCGAGGTGAACGAGGTGAATCAGGTCCAATGGGTGGAGTTGGTCCTAAAGGTCCAGTCGGCTCTCAAGGTCCTCCTGGACGTCCTGGCAGAGATGGCAACAAGGGAGCTCAAGGGATCCAGGGACCAGTTGGACCCCGTGGTCTACCTGGACCAATTGTAAGTGTGTGGTGCTCCTTACTGAAACTTTCTTGGATTTCATATTTTTTTATTTTCTGGTTTTGGTACTGTTGTTTGTTGATATCATTTGACCTGTTAGTAAACCAGATCTCATTTCAAAAGATACACAGGTGTGATTACTAAAGGGAGAATATCACGTTATTTAAATTTGTAATAAAAGTTATGAATCACAGCGCTTAAAAGTAAGTTGTTAAATGAAGTGGTGAATTCTTGATAGTGTGGGGAAAATTGAAATCTGGAACTTGAATGCATTCAAGCAAGAAGCTTTAGTTTTACTTTTAAGAATACATGCAAGAAAAGATTGAGAAATGTGTTGAAAGAGGGGACTATCTGGGAGGGTAAAAAAGTTTTTTTTTGAAGGTATAGTTGTTCAAATGTAGTTGTATGGATGCAAGGCATGGGCTATAGATGAGAATGTGCAGAGGAGGGTGGATGTGTTTGAATGAAATGTTTGAGGACAATATGTGGTGTAAGGTGGTTTGATCAAGAAAGTTATGAAAGGGTAGGAGAAAAGTGTGGTCATAGGGAGAGTGTGGCCAGATGAGCTGAAGAGGGTTTGCTGAAATGATTTGGACATATGGAGAGAATGAGTAAAGAATGGTTGACATTGAGGATATATGTGTCAGAAGTGGAGGGAACTAGGAGAAGCGAGAGACCAAAATGAATATGGAAGGATGGAGTGAATAAAGTTTTGAGTGATCGTGGCCTGAACATGCAGGAGGATGAAGGACATGCATGAGATAGAGTGAACTGGAATGATGAGATATACAGGGTGCATGAGATAGAGTGAACTGGAATGATGAGGTATACAGGGAGTGATGTGCTGTCAATAGAGCAAACCAGGGCATGTGAAGTGGCTGAGGAAGCAAGTCATGGAAGGTCGGTGGGGCCTGGTTGTCGATATGAGGCTGTGGTTTAGGTGAATTGCACATGACAGCAAGGGAATGGATGTGAATGAATGTGGCCTCTTCTTTGTTTCTAGTACCTCATCACTAATACGGAAAACGGCATACAGGTACGAAAGAATCAGTAATGGAAAAAAATGTGGAAAATTTGGTAAGTTAAGGAGTATAGGTCAACAGTAAAAAATATAAATTGTATCCCATAGATTATGTTGAAGATTCTAACTCCAGGAAAAAGGTAAAGTACTGAATGATATAATTTGAATTCATGCTTGTCATTCCCATCACACCATGTGCAACATCTGCTTCTCTGTCTAGTAACATTGTAACACTTGGATGATGTCAGCAAATGAAGTAATAGGATCAACAGTTTCATACTCAACATGGCAGGTAGGCAGGTCTTTCAGTAGCATATGTGCAGTATATGTACTGTCTCAGTGATCCCTATTTAATGAAGTACAAAACTGGTATAGGAATCTAATTTACATATTACAACTTAATGATTCTTCGATATTAAGATGTTAAGGGTCAGGATAATGAAGATACGGAAGTGGATGACATGTCTGCCAGCAGTATAGCATCATCATTATGTTGTAATAAATATCAGTTTGCAACTGGAAACAGGGAATGAGTCAGATACATAATCTTTACTATGTCAAAGTCCCTGTTTCAGTTAGGTAGGAGTGGGCACAATAACTAATTTTGTAATATTCTAGCTGTACTATGTCAAGATGATTAGCTCATTTAGTTAAGCTGGATGCCAGGAATGAGTCCAAGTTATCTTTGCTTTCTTATGTTAGAGCTTTTAGATCAGTTAGCAGTCTTTTTTATTCATAAGTATGTTTACTAAGGAAAGAGTATGAGTATTAAGTTGCAAGAAAGAGTACATGAAATGGTACTCACTTATCAGTACTATCTCAGGTAGTCAAGACTAGACACAAAAGTTGGCTCAAGATACCTTAATATTGTTGTGTTACAGTTATTAGATCTGTTTGTTGAAACAGTATACACAACATACATCTTATACTGAAAGAAAACTCTTGTGCAATCATAGATGAGAGGCATTCAGAGGTCTTGTTTACAATGTGTTTGTAACTGGGTTGGAATTACAAAATGGTGTTCCTTGAAGTACCATTAGTTTTGAGCTTCCTTACACATCTTAAGTGTAATTTGTTTTTTAACAGCTCAATTGAACGATGTTGGTAAATACCTGCTGAGGAACCCCTAGATTTACGTGATAGTTATATTCTTGAAAATTGTTGTGTATATTATATTAAAAAATGCAGAAATCAAATAATGTAGATAATGAAGATTATGGGATTTTGTTAGTAATAAGGCTGTACTGAATATCATACCAGTGAAAAACTACAGCATTTGTGTATCATGAAGTATAAGATACTATAATTTACATACTATACAATGAATTCTGTTCATGAAATAAGAATATAACAAACTTTGAATCCTGGTGCAATCTTCTCTTCATGGGAAATTTCCATTCTTGAAGGCGTTCTCTCCCAAAACAGTCCAGTCTCTTCCATGAAAAAAATCTGCTTTAGAGAATAACCTCAACCTTAATGGTAATATGGTCTTATGTTTCTTAGCACCACTGGTTTGGTACCAGGGAACTTAAAAGACATTTTGATGGCATGCTGCATGGGGCAAAACAAGTGCAATATACAGTAAACTGCAGCACAAAATACTGTAGCACTCCATGACTGTAGCTCCCATTCACACCAGGCATCTTTGCAATTCTTACCTGGCGCTGGCTATGCCACACCAGACCATCGTACTGCCAACCTAGTCATGATTGTGCTACTCCAAACTTAAGCCCATGTAAATACAAAAAAGGGAAATGGACCATGTACATTATTTTAGAAATGGTGTAAATCAAATGCACATGAATTAAGAGGTCCCTGTACATTATAGATTTTCTCTGATAAATAAAGGGCAATTTCACAATGAGTCTGTAGAACCTACTCCTGCATAAAAAAAAGACAAGCTCACAATCAGTCTTTAGAACCTGCTCTTATCACAATACTTTTAGTTTCCTAAGAATCTGTATAGACTTAAGTTATGTTTCCTACTGTACCTTAGATATACCTAATGATAAAGAGATTTAATCAATATGGAGGTATTTCATCATTAATGAAGGCATTTCATCACTGATAAAGGCTCTTCATCAATTTAAAGGAATTTCATCAGCAAAATAAAGATAAAAGGATGATAGTCAATCATAAATTAGAAAGTTTTAGTGAGATGATGATTATGATGTGTCAGATTAATTCTATTAGTCAACTGTCATACAGTGAGCTACACTAATTAACAAGCCTCATGTGTATGCTATAGGGTCCACCAGGTCCTCTTGGTCCGACTGGGCCAGCTGGCCTTCCTGGATTCGTAGGAAAGCCTGGTCCACCTGGCCCTCCAGGGCCGCCTGGTCCACCTGGTGACTCTGCTGCTCAGCCAATACAGGTGGCCGGTGAGCGTGTGTACGGCTTGCCTGGTAGCATGGGTCCCATGGGTGCCACAGGTCTTGTGAGTAATTTTTGTTTGTTTTCTTAACCGTTTTATCGTGCTAAATTTAGAGAGATGATAATAGCGTATATACTAATAGTACTGCACTATAATTTTTTCTTTACTGACAGTAAAAGATTGCATATCATTAGATGTGATGTTGACAGCCTGGTGAGCGCGGTGCTGATGGTCTCCGAGGACCTGAGGGGAAGAGAGGCCCTCATGGTTTACCTGGATCTGCTGGACCATCTGGCTTACCTGGACCACCTGGCCAGCGTGGAGCACCTGGCAATGATGGGGCACCTGGAAGACCTGTAAGTTGCTGACTTGTACTTGTATCCCACAACAAGATCATGGATATGTCAGTAGAGGATGTTGAAAAAGAATAAAGATTGAGAAATTTTAGGAAGTACTCTTCATTAGACTTTTGTGTGGAAAACCACAGTTGAAAAATATAGTTGAAGAAAGTAAGCTAATTTAGCTTCCTTATGTTTTAACTGTTTTAGTACAACAGAGTCATACAACTATATGTTATGACTGAGAGGGTTAAAAAAAACATTGATAAGATTTTTCTTATTATGCCACTTCTTGTATGGCCATGATATTTGGTTCCCTTGTTTATGATGACTTTATGACTTATCATTCCTCTTGACCCTTGGCTCCATCAGCCATATCATGGCATCTCCATATCCTTACTGTTTTCATCATTTTTTTTCATTTTGAAATTGTTCTTTTGCATATATCATCTGATTTATTAGTTTAAGTTCGTCAAGCTTATTTCAGTGCATTTCTGCATAAACTTATTTCATAATTTTTGTGCAGTCTGTTAATAGAAGCACTACAGCAAAATAACTTAGGATTGCTAGAAACAGGAAATCTTTCCTGGAAACCATTCTTCATCACAGGGTCTTTTCTTTAGCTAGCATTAAACTACGTCACCATTCTCATTCCCCACCCCCCCCTCCCTCTGAAGAAAAAATGCACTGGCAGAAAATAGAACTAAGAGTGCACAAAAGATCCAGAGACTGAGCCATAACATTTGAAATGTATTACAAGTTACATTGTGAATGCAACACGGTATTTAGAAAAAAAAAAGTTAGAATCCTTCTCAAGTGTCTGGGTAAAACATCATTATTGATAAAATGTTTACACTTGTAATGTTTGGTGAGAGTTGTGTGAAACTACTATGTAAGAGCAGTCAAGTATATAGTATTGGAGGCTGTCAGAGTAATTTTGATGGTAAAGTATACATTTAGTTTGCCATTATCATAAGAGGAGCACTGAGAGTGGTTCATCATTAGACAGGGACCTATACTAAGTAAAGATCTGGTGAGTGTAACAACAGCAACAGAATCAACTGCCCTTGGTGTCTATGGCTCAACTTGAGTCAAAGCACCACATCACATTGTCATGGGTATCAATAGTCTAGCTTGAATCAGACTGCAGTGTCATGGTTATCTGTGAACTAGCTTGATTCAAACATGATATAGACCACATCATGGTATGTGCTGACACTGTGTGTGGAAGTGTGATGTGGGATTCTTGTTCCGTGATATTATTATGATTAAATATAATATAGGAAGAAGTTCTGTGGTTGTATGGCCTCATCTCTTAAACTTTTTCTCTTGTCATACAACTCTTAAAACTTTTGTATACTTTCATCATTCACAATTTCATCACTTACTTTGGTCTTTTTATCCACTCTGTTGATACTTTGAGTACTTATTTACATCTTTTCTAACAGGATCTTTTTACCAGTTTCTTGTAATGGCCTCTGGTTGACTTATTTTTGTATCTCAAGAAGAACTAATTGTTCACAGTTAACATTGCCAAACTGATTCAGAAACTTGAGGGTGGTGATCAAGTCTTCTCTTTACTCTTATCTTAACATGTATTGGCACATTCAGCCTCTAAACTTCATCCTGTAACTCATCTCTCTTACTTCAGGTGTACTTTCCTTTTTACCCTCCCGTGGACCTTCTCTGTTAATTCTTTGTGCTTCCTCAGATGTGGAGATGTATTTTGATGCAATGTCTATTTTTGCCAGCAGACAGTTGGTCTCCTTTTCAGTTTTGAATTGGTGCTCTGTTGATATGTTATGAACAATGTCAGTCTACACATTCCCCTCACACATAAATTCCTGTAATTTCTTTCTCACCAGATAATGTTTATATTGAAAACTCTTTTCACTGTCCTACCCTCATTACTTTACACTTACTTGAATTAAATTTCATTGACCATATATCACATCAACTTTGGAACTTGTCTTAGTCTTCTGTAAGTAGATGCAATCCTCATCCCTCTTTACTTTCCTTATGACCTTAGCATCATCTGCAAACATTTTGAGGCATTAGACCAGTCCTTTTGGCACTTCATTTGCATAAATCTCTAAGATCAACAATCCTGAGTTGTCCAAATGCATCAAAAAAAAATGTGCAGAGACCCACCCACCTACCCAAAAAAGGTTATTATGGGCTATCTATACTGTCTGAGAACATTATAAACAATATTCTGGTTGGAAGACGTGATCATATAATGCTCAAGTTTGAATGTGTGGACTCCCATGGTGTAGCGGTTAGCGTTCCTGACCATGATGCATTCACGGGCAGCCCAGGGTCGAGCGCATAGGTTCGAATCCTGGTTACGGCAGTCGGTCCACAGTTCACCCAGCTGTTCATCCACTCCTAGGGGTTGGTCGATAAAATGGGTACCTGGCTCAGGCTAGGGTATATATATATAT
>JAYMFT010222080.1:0-11332 GCA_038088735.1 Panulirus argus | reverse complement strand
GAGAGAGAGAGAGAGAGAGAGAGAGAGAGAGAGGGGGGGGGGGGAAGGCGGAGGAGGGGCTATATAATGGTGCTGGGGTGGCGCGCGTTGTTCCCCACCACCACTCACGTCTCGGCACGATGAATAACTGATCACTTACTCTACTTTGCCTAAAGTAATCAATTTACCGGCCATCTGTCACTTTATGTAAATGCATATGTATGATGATATATGTGCGCGTGTGTGTGTGTGTATGTGTGTGTGTGTGTATGTGTGTGTGTGTGTGTGTGTGTGTGATTACTATTTATGCTTTACAGGAATAGCGTTGACCAGTCTCTTAACCTTGTATCATGTCTTTATTTCTGTGTACGTATGCACACACACATACAGCAAAGCCTATGTCAAGTACTCACTTTATCGACCAGCTCCTAAGGGAGGATGAACAGTTGGGAGGACTGTGGACCGTCTGCTACGATGTGGATTCAAACCAATGCGGTTTTGATCCCAGGTGGCCCATGCATGCGTGACGGCCAGTAGTGCTAACCGCTACACCACGGAGGTCCATGTGTGTGTGTGTGTGTGTGTGTGTGTGTGTGTGTGTGTGTGCGTGTTAATAAATACAGTAGTGTGTGAAAAGAGAGGAAGGTTACGTTTGTTCAGTAACGCAATATTACAATCTGAAAATGTTGCCAGAGAAGCTATATAACTTTTTTTTTCTTGCCTCTGACAACATATCCACAGGAAACTCCTTGAAAGGTGATTCCACCTTGCCAGGTTAACGAAGGGAGGGGATCCTGCCAAGGATCTGGTGAGGTGGAGGGGGCAGGAGAGGTGGGGAGAGAAGAGAGAAAAGAGTAATGTACGAGTGACGTGGAGGGGAAAACAGAGGTAATAGGAGTCACTAAGAAAGGTGTTTGGCAGAGTTGGTTCTTAGGGAGAAAAGGGAAGGGGAGTAAGACGATGGAAAGGGAGGAAGGGAGAAAGGTTCACAAGGATGGAATTAGGGCCAGTATGAAGAAGAGAAGAGTAAAGGATATACATGTAGTCGATTAGGAGGAGGGTAACAATGACTGATACAGAAAACGAGTGAGTATGTGAATGGATTAAGAGCGAGGCTGGAGGGAACGATGGTTTTAAAAAAAGGATTTGCTCCAACCACTCCCTCCCACCCTATTCCAATCTGCTTGTCTGCCTGCCTGCCTGCCTGCCTGCCTCGGGTCAGACTGTGAAGGACCCAGCTTGTGTTACGTCCCCAAATTACTGAGTGAATGAGGCAGCCAAGGTCCTCACGCCGACGAGGAGGGCAGCAGCAAGCGGCGCGGGAGGACCTGGCATCTCGTACGAGTGGATAATGAGGTATCGAATGACAAGGGAAGAGCAGCAGGGACGAGGAGGAGAAGGAGACGAGCAAGACGGAGTTAGTGAGATTCAGATAACCCGCAAAGACAAGAGATGGTCAATTCTGACTCACATATACGTGTATCTGGTTTACAGCGGATTACTCATTACTCAAGGTAATAAAATCCGCTAGTGTTTCAGGATAGTATGTTCTTTCAGGAACGGAAAGGATAGTAGTGTCCATCCTACAGTTTTGGGGCACTCCATGAGTACTTTGGGCAGGATGGCAATGTAATCTTTGTGTGTTTCAGGTACGAAGATAATATAAGTCTTGCGTGGAAAACTTTGCACATGTCTATTATGAATTCATTTGGAACTTATGAGCCAAAATAATTTAAGTGTCTAAGTCAACCTGCAACTGTAGACGTTCAAATTTGCTAGAAATATTTCATGCGGAAATCTATTGAACGCTTTCTGAAAATAAAAATGGATGACTTTCACCCTCTATAGTTTCTTCATACATGTTGTTTACATCTTAAAAGAAATCTAGATCTGTCAGACACGAACGATTCCGTTGAAAATCGTATTTAGAATCGTTTATCAAGTGATGGTCCTCTAAATGATTTCACAATCTTATCTTGAGTGATAGGTTCCATAAGACTACCAACTACAGACGTTTAGCTAACTGGGTGTTAATTCACTGGTAGTGACTCGTTACCTTTTGTGAAAATCGGTGTTACAACGGGAAACACAATGCTCAGGAACTTTCCCTGTAGCAAGTGACACATCTTAAAGAGCACTCAAGGGTTTAACTACCTCATTCTTAGCTTCTTCATCATCATTGGACTAAAGTTATCTGGGCGTGCCATTTTACCGACTTTCATTCCATTTACTGCTGATCGTATATCTTCGATGTTTATATCAATATGTAACTGTTTTCCTCTTCTAGCAATAGGCCTGGATTTGGGTCAAAAGTTAGTGTTGTCAGTAGTATATACGGATGAAAAATATATAAAATCATATAAAAAGATCTTTAAAGCCATAACTTCATATACTTCAAGATAATCACCGTTTTCCATAGCTAATGGAACAACAGAATGGGTAATGACTCTCTTGCTTCTAACATAAAATTCCTTAGAGTTTCTTTGCCCATTTTCAGCAATATACGTTTCATACTGATGGTGCCGGACTCCGCCTGCTTGTGCTGGCTTCACAAATGAAAAGTCACCCTGCACGAAGCGATACTGTAGTCTGTCCACGAAAAAGGAAGCACAGCTTCGTTGAGGAAGTCTCACTCAAAAGGAGTACAATATTTCCCTGCTACTGGATGTGGCGCAATCCAGAAGTTGCTGGACATACTTCAGAAAAAGGGGTCCTGCGATTATAAAATAATGACGATAGAGAACTGATGCCTACTTTGACGTAAAAGTCTCTCAGTCTCTCTGCGCAAATTTACGTAACTTACTCCATCATGCTGATAATCGTTTCCTTTAAGTTTCTTATATGTAACTTTCTTATACAACAGGAAGTTCTTTCCACCATTTTGGCTTAGCTTTGGAAAATGACCATCTCCTCCGCACGGGCACGCCCGGAGCTACTGGTAAGGGATTTTCTCACTCTAGTACGTTACAGTCTCCAATTATAATTGAATTGGGTTCATTACAAAATTCGGGTAGCTATTCATAAAGTCTTTTCGTCTAACTCTGGAGTCTGAGCTGAGGGCTTGTAATGTCAATCCTACTTTTCTTTGCTCACGAAAGTCGACATTGTCAACAGCCATCACATATTTTAACATGGGACTAACTGTGATTAACAGCAAAACACTACCTCCTACTTTATTTCCAATTTCACTTTTAAATAGTGTGTGTCCTATACTGCGTATTCCTCAACGAGTTCTCTCACTTTAAGGTCCAAGATTTAAATAAACCAATTATACCACAGCTTTTTCTATAGCAATCTTCCCAAGCTGAAATCTCTCTTACTGTACTAAAGGCATTTACACAAAAGCGTTCAAAGAGGTGAGCGTGAACATTCGCAAGAAGCGCTTACGATGGGGGGATGGAATTGCTCCACACGGCCTGCTTCCCCTTACCCAAAACGCACCTGTTCACTGACTGAGGTCCCTGCTAAAAAGGCAGCCCCCTACATATCGTTCAGATACAGACGACCTTAGCAAACACGTCGTTACACACGAAAATGAAATAAAAAAAATCCAGCTCTAACAACTATAGAAAAAATTAGCAAAATTCTGGTGAAAAGTGTACAAAGGCTCATTTGATTTTCTGCAAAACATAAAACAATTGTTTTTATGTCCAGTGGAGCGCGTGTTCCCCTTGTTGACTCACAGCGTACATCCTGACGTGAGCACTAATGAGGCACAAAAATGAAACTGGATACAACACTTTCGTTTCATATTTATTTCCTCCTCATTTATCGAAGACACCTTTCAGAAATATCATGAACCTCTTACTGGTGCAGTTTCAAACATTTTTCCTAATAAATGGAGAGAGAAATATAAGAAATACAAATGGGTGACCATACGTATGGGTTGACTTAACTGATGGCAAACTTACTTCTGTATATCAACATACAATTGCAAGGGAGAATGACAATGATTAGTATACTATATGTCCCCATCCCACAATCTCCACCCAGCGGGTACGCTGTTAGGGGTGGATAACAGGCCAGTACTTAATGGATGAGGCTCTCCAGGACATGAACATTACCAATGTAAGGAAGTATCATACGAAAATGAGAGAATACAAATATTAAGTGCTTTTGTGTTGAAAACTGTCAGAAGGTATACTACGGCATATGACGTTATCTGAGGTTTGCAAAGGTAACCACTAAATCTTCACTAGCTATACGAGAGGGATGATAGTGTAGTTAAGATCAACAATATGAAGCTGTGGCATAGGCACTTATAAACTTCTTATGAACATGACACAGACTGACTCTTCAAGAGAAGGGAGAAATGATTATGTGACCTTACATTATGGAGGTGGAAATGCTGACCTCAGCAAATATCAGGGGAAAGTACAAGCCGAGCCAAAGGACAGTGAAAAATGGTCTGGTGTGGTCGGTGGGCATCACTGGTGGGTGTCTCCCGTCCACCACAGGATCTACGAGACATGCAGACAAATGGCCCAAGTGACAAAGGGTTTCGATTTATTGCCCTCTCCTCCACCCCCATGAAGGACATCTATTCCTCAGCTGCTGACGTGTCATCTGCCTTTCTTCTGAGCTTGTAGTCTGTATTTATGGAAGATTATATAAACACACACACACACACACACACACACACACACACACACACATACACACACACACAGAGGTGCTGCTTAGTGCCCAGAGAGGAAATAGTTTAAAATTACTGCAACTATGAAGAACGGATCAAGTTGTCCGACTATATAAAGTAAACAGGGAGTTTCTTTAACCGCAGTACGGACAAGTGTTATAGATGGTTCAGCGAGAACTTTAGTGGTGTTAAAACATGGATACCGTTGGATGATAACAGACGAAGAGGATCACAGTGGAGAGCGGGGTTTCAACAACAAAAATGCTAGAAAACGAAAGAGCTCAGAAATGTACTGAGGAAGAAATATGGAAGACACTGTAACCATCCAGCATATGAAAGATACAAGAGAGCTAGAGACGTGTACTCAGGGAAGTTGGGGAGGAGCTGAGAGATTTTGAAAATAATATTGTGTACAAGGCTACAGACAATCCAAAACGTTTCTATACGTTCATTTGGGCAAGCTACAGGTTAACGAGTAAAGAACTCGAACTGAAGTATCACTGAGGATAATGAGGAAATATGTGAGGAGATGAATGATAAGTCTGAGAGCATTTTCCCAGTGGAAAACAATACTGCACCAACTCTTGCAAGGTGGGGGAGAAGTATGTGAAGGTATGTGAATCTATTAAAAAAAAAAAATGACAGTCATGCTATTAAATGAACTTGACCCATATAAGGCTTATGGTCTTGATGAAGACTCCTGATGTGTGCTGATGGAATGTTCTGAGGCACTTGTTAGGCAACTCGAATACTGTTTAACTGGTCACTAGTAAAGGTGTAGTTTCAAAGGTGTGGAAGAGACCAAACGCCGCGCTTATATCAGAGTATGATGATCGAGAAATTAAGCTGAACTAGAGGCCAATTTCACGAACAAGTGTTGCCCGTAAAACACAAAAAATTGGTCACAAAAATGAATGACTACTTACAAAGGATAAAATACCTAAAATGGAGACAAAACTGACTCAGATAAAGAAAGTCATGCATTACAAATGTCTTAGACTTTAACGTCTGGACAAATTCCAGTTTAGTGCAAAAGGATGGATGGTTTACTCTGTTGTTTCCTGGAC
This sequence comes from Panulirus argus, assembly GCA_038088735.1. Classification (NCBI taxonomy): domain Eukaryota; kingdom Metazoa; phylum Arthropoda; class Malacostraca; order Decapoda; family Palinuridae; genus Panulirus; species Panulirus argus. Next base: position 5,650 of record JAYMFT010222080.1, on the reverse strand, counting down.
TGCCAAGAGGGCTTTTGACACTTTTACCCATCACATGTTGATTAAGGAACTTGAGCTATGGGCAGGAATAAAGTGTAGACTCCTTCACTGGAAATATCATCACCCTAAAGAGAGGGAGCAAAGGATCCAAGTAAGGGGAGCAATTTCGAAGTGGGCTGGAGTCACGAGTGGCGTGCCAGTTACCTCAAGGGCCCACTGTTACTCATGGTGTAGGTAAATGTTTTGACTGACGAACTCAACTCCTCCCTAAATATACTGCGGATGATGCACCATCATGAGAGAAATAAAGAAAGAGGACGATTGTATTAGTTTCCTGGAGCACCTGGACAAACTCCAAAGTTGGCCTAATAAACAGATCAGCGTGGTTAGCGTTGCTGACCATGAGACAGCACGGGCCAGTCCGGGGTCGTCGAATCCTGGGCGTGGCAATCGGCTTACACCAAACCCAGGTGTTCATACTCTCCTCTGAGACGATCGATAAATGGGTACCTGGTTTAGATTGAGGTGTGTGTTTGTGTGTGTGTGTGTGTGTGTGTGTGTGTGTGTAAGTAGGAGTAAAGATATGGTATATATATACAAGGTTAAGAGACGGGGCAACACGAGTGTAAAGCTCTCTCCCCGCCGTAACACACAAACAGTAATGACACACAAGTCTCACTGTTTCAGGAAATACCATCACTCTATATACTTCTGTCTTCAAAACTTTCCAGTACCTGCCGGTCACATGCTTGTCTAGAAACAGCTCCGTCCTCTTCCCTAGCTGTACGCACCATAGGGCGTCGTCGCTGTAAGGATCTCTCACATTTCAACCATATCTATAAATGATACCACCAACTACAACTTCGTCAGAAAGTTAGGGAAAATAATCTCTCTTCAGGCCAGTAAGTTCTAGTCTCGTGATCTATCTAAATACCATTCCTACTGTGCTACGTCTTTAGTTGTGTCATTCATCCTATATTCGCTGTTGCTGCGACATAGTCTGACTGAAGAAGGCTTCCCATACCTCCCTCCTAACACATATGTTTCTCGTAACTGGTCATATCTCAAGCCTTTTGTCACAACACACATAATCTCTCATTGGCGGTCATGCTTCAGGCTTCCCACTTTACACCACAACAAAATCTTCTGCCGCTTGCAGACTTCATCCCTTTAAGGCAGAAATTTCCATTGCTCTGTGGCCCAGTTCAGTCCAAGCTGCAGGTCACTGAGACACACAGCGATGACTGGCTTGTGGGAGGAACACTGTAACCTTTACCGCGACAGCCGAGTCTCCTGCCTTTCCTTCGCCCTCTGGCAGAAAAGTATGTGCTACCAACAAGAAAGTTTGTAACTGCAAACGGAGCTAACAAAGTCTCTTCACTTCAAGTTCCTGTCATGGACCCCAGTGGCGAACTTCAGCAAGGGTCCCCAAACCTGAACTACCTGGACTTTCACTTTATTGCTGCTTGAAACTATTAATCCTCTGACCATTCCATAGTTTCCCCCAACTCTGCCGAGGAAAGTTCTCAGTATTTCTAACATCCCCCTCCCCTGCCCCTCAGTGGCATGTCTGGACGCTCTAGTCAGTTCTCCCTCCACCATATGTTTCCATCACCCTCAACCCATGTTTAGCTCACTGTTCCTACTAACGTTCCTCATCACTCTTTTTCTGGTTTCTGTCACCATTCTGACCCACGTTTCTCTCTAACTTTTTCCACCAACGTTCTGTTTTTTCAGTTTAAACGAAGTCTAAATCATCCCTCCGGCCAAATTACGTTCAACCCAGTCCAAGCACAGCTTTATCTTCGCTTTATTTACTTAAATGTCGCTGGCCATTGCAAGCTTACTTGAACACACCATTCCCCCCTTTACAGTCAGCCGCCCATCCAGTCCTGGGTCTCTCCTCTTTACCAGTTCTACTGTGTTACGCAAACGGATAACGTCACTCTAGACTCAAGAAATGAAATTAAACACCAGGAATAAAATTACTTAGTTTACAAGAAATAAATTCACAATACAAGAAAAGTAACACATCACTCAGGGTCAAATATCTACGTTACTTTATTGCCCAGGTAAGTTTTCAAACCAAGGAGGTCTCTTCCTTTACAAACTTCAAATATAAAAACATACTACTGTAACATGGGGACAATTCTAAAGACACATTACAATACACAGTGACACTCAATTAACAATAGGCAATAATAGTACAACTGTAGTGTGGCAGGACACAGCATCTCTCCAGGAGTGGTTGTGGCTTGTGGGGGCTCGTGGTGGTTTGGCTCGTTAGCAGAGAGATCCTCTCTAGGTGGCTGGTTGAATGAAATCAGCTGTCGGGTCAGTGCCCGAGGGTTTCGTGGGAGGTGTGTCCTATACAGTCAATTCAGATTGGCTGGCTCCTTCCTGTCACACCCATCACCTCAGTTGTGATTGGAGAGAGTGACCACACAGTGTCAGTTCCAACTGGCTAATGTGGTCAGGACATGCCCCTCATCTTGACTGTGACACGCCCCTCATCTTGACTGTGAGATCCTGGGAACAGAAGTAAAAACCGCAGCTCCCGTCTACAGCTGAGAAGGGATTAATGACTGCCGGTGCTAGTTGGACATTACAATTGCAAGGAGTCGTTTGACTTGGCACCTGACACTGACAACCGCAGAGGGGCCAACGGGACCCTCCGCTGGCCGGGTATCCACAGTGAGGACCTCTGCACAGACCCTAGACTCACCACAAACCACATGTGTGCAGGATCCCTGGCTGGGAGAGAAAATATTAAGTCCAAAAAATATACGAGTGATGCGAACACAGGTTCATATCATTCGTAACCTCTTTCAGCATAACACCAATTGACACCACACTTTTGACTTTAAAATAGTCTGTGGACAAACTATTTTCCCCCTTTTAAAGATCAGGACATCATTGGGGTTTTCAGTATTATTATGTTCCAGCAAACTTTCATCATCATCAGTATCCTACTTGCTGTCCTAATCTGCACTAAAAAGCAGTTTTATTTTATCTCTGTCCGAGAAATCATATTCTGCTCCATATTCATGTTAATACTGTCCCATTTTCCATGTTCTTCTGGTTTCCCAGACACAACTATCAACTTTCAGAGTTATTTTTCATATTCACATATTTTCCATACTTTGTCATTTGGTGGGAGGATTTAAGATTTTGTTCCATATAACTGTGTGAAAGTCATGATGCTGTTATGCCCACATACGTGAGGGAGTGGCCATGAATGGGCTAAGTTGTCATGATTATGTTTGGATCTTGAATTTGAGAAAGGCAAGCATTACTTTATTTCTCTTTAAGTAAGTTTTGTATTTATATTCCTGAATCAGTTAGAGAACTTGACTCTTCTCTCTATTTTTCTGGTATCATTAACTATCTTCCCATGTACATGAGGTAGATTGGGTTCATAATGTCATATACCTTTTGGGGAAATAAATTTAGTGGAACATGCATCTCCAAGATGCTGGTAATGGGCAGAGATACCCTATCTCTTAGGGCATGTGTGACATTCACTTACTTCATAATGTTCACATGTCTTCATAGACAGTTTCTAACTGGGTCTAGAACCTTTCCCAGCTGTTACTTAATATTTGTTTCTTTAGATCTTTTTCTGGTGCTCCCCATAAGTAATCTAGAGGAACTTATGATTCTACTATTAGGATGTTTGGTTTTTAACCCAGGCCCACATTTTATCTATTTTTCAGGTTGTCTCTCTTATTTGCCGTTGCATATCCGAGGTTGTCTCTTCTAATACAGGGTTTGAATACCATAATGTTACACTTTTCAAGGACTTTATTTATGGTAAACTGTCTTCTTTTCAGTTACATTTCTGTGAATGCTTTGAGATCTAAAGAGGTTAGCAAAGGAATCACTCTTTTCTGGCCTTCCCAGGTTGTTTGAATGTTTTTTCTGAGGAAAGTTCTTATTTTGATTTATTATTGGTTTTGTTGGCTCTCTCAAGCTTCTTTGATTGAGCCTTACTAGCAAGGTACTGACTTGCTAGCCTTTAAAGAGGAAGCCTCTCCTGGGGTATCTTCTGTGAGGGAAAGATCATTTAAGTAACATAAGATATGCCTTGGGTGATCTTCTCTTTCTTTTTAAAAAGTTTTTCTTCCCTTCCACCTCGAGGAAGTTATATTCTCATTAGCTCATGGAATAACAGACCCAGAGAGAAAATTGAGTTTTAAAGGAAAACTTCTCTTTTCTCTCAGTGATTTTTGTTGGAGTGAAGTCCTTGTCTTGGAAATCATGAGGTGGATAGCCTGTGCAGCTGGGCTGCTGGTGAGTTAATGATGTCATTGTTGGGTGGAGGGAGCTGATTGGATGATTTAATAGAAACTAGTGCCATGACCACTACTTGGATGGTTCACAAATGGTAAGAGGTGTATATGTAATTGGGGAGTTGGGGGCACCTGGAGGCTGCCAACCCTCAGAGATTAAAGGATATTCTCATTATTTTGCAAGAAACTGCCTGGAGAGAAATAGTCTTTTTGCTTTTCATTACTCACTTTTTCCATTTCTTCTTGTGAATAATGTTCTCTCTCTTTGTAAATATATAGATACTTAAACAATGTGTTTAATGTATAGAAATATGAAACAATAAATAGTAATGTCACTATTATCAATTCCACAAAAACCCACTGTTCGGAGAGTAAAAAGCAGAATAACAGGAGTTCTGTATAATTTCGGTCTACATCCTGAGACCCTCTTCAGCAGAATGAGAGAGAGTACAAAGCAAAGAAAACCACAGTGTAAACTGGAATAATGCCTCTATAGTATTTAAGTCAAACTGCAGTTATAAAAGAAAAATAATTGAAAATGTATATATTAGTAAGTCAAATAACTTTAACATTTCCCAGGGTCAGTGGATCCCAGATGTTATTACCCTCGAGTCAGGGAGAGTAGTTAGTGAAGAGAGAGAGGAGGTGGTGAAAACTTTGTAGAAGATGAAATATGGCAAGGCAGCAAGATTGGATGGTATTGCAGTTGAATTTATAAAAAAAGGGGGTGACAGTGTTTTTGATTGGTAGGTAAGAATATTCAGTGTGTGTATGGATCATGGTGAAGTGCCTGAGGATTGGTGGAATGTACATGTAGTGCCATTGTACCAAGTCATACGGGATAAAGGTGAATGTTCAAACTATGGAGGTATAAGTTTTTTTGAGTATTCCTGGAAAATTGTATGGGAAGCTATTGATTGAGAGGGTAAAGGCATGTACAGAGCATCAGATTGTGGAGGAACAGTGTGGTTTTAGAAGTGATAGAGGATGCATGGATTAGGTGTTTGCTTTGAAGAATGTATGTGAGAAATACTTAGAAAAACAGATGTATTTGTAGGTAGCATTTATGGATATGGAGAAGGCATATGATTGGGTTGATAGAGTGTCTTTGTGGAAGGTCTTAAGAATATATGGTGTTGGGGGTAAGCTGCTGGAAGCAGTGAGAAGTTTTTATCAAGGGTGTAAGGCATGTGTACGAGTAGGAAAGGAGGAGAGTGATTCATTCCCAGTGAAGGTCGGTCTGCGGCAGGGGTGTGTGATGTCCCCGCGGTTGTTTGATTTGTTTATGGATGGGTTGGTTAAGGAGGTAAATGCAAGAGTTTTGGAGAGAGGGGCAAGTATGCAGTCTGTTTGGGATGAGAGGGCCTGGGAAGTGAGTC
>JAYMFT010222069.1:0-11332 GCA_038088735.1 Panulirus argus | reverse complement strand
GCGGGAGAGAGAGAGAGAGAGAGAGAGAGAGAGAGAGAGAGGGGGGGGGGAGCCCACCCTCCCACCCACCCACCCTGCCGGAGACCCAGCCCCCTAGTGTGCAGACAGAAGTCCTTCTGTTCCATCACAACGTTCCGCCTCTGGCAGAGAGAGAGAGAGAGAAGAGACTCGGTCCAAGGATCACAGCCGAGAGATTGATCCTGTAAGGACACCCCCCCCTCACCCCCCTTTGAGCCAGAGAGACTTAACACTTATCCTGCAGAAGGATAGTAACACCAGCCAGTCCTTCCCCTCGCTCCGAGGTCCTTCCCACGTAGCGCAGTTGTTCCCATCACCACCACAGGGGAACTACACCACTCGGGGGTGTCGCCCCCTCGAGACGAGCTGGGTAAAGAGGATGAGCGTATATCCCACAAGCCGATGGTAGCCTCACCTTATTAGAGAACCGTAAACTCTCAGAGTTCGCGACGAGCCGAGGCGGCTTCAAAGATCTCCACTAATTGGGAGATTTTCCCGGGGATGTCTTGCCGAGAGAAAACACACACACACACACACACACACACACACACACCTCCGCAGTGTAGTGTTTAGATATACTGACCTTGAGTCGGTCCAGGCCATTGGCGTCGGGTCCTCACGGGTTCGAATCTTGGGAGGGGCAGTCGGCCCACAGCCATTCCCAGCTGTTCATCCTCCTCCTCCTCTAAAGATTGGTCGATGAATGGACACCTGGATTAGGCTGGTGTATGTGTGTGTGTAGAATATTTTTGAAGGGTGAGAATAAACCTCGGTTTAATAGAAATAAAAACCATCGGGTATCAAATGTTTCGAAAAACTGAAAACTGAAAAAAAAGAAAAAAAACAATATCAGGGTTTCGAACCAGTCGACTCTTGTTTCATACGAGAGTGAAGCATTTCGGAAAATGTATCATAACGCGTTTGAAACACCGTGAAACACTATATAGCAGGGCAACGGGACCAGCCCACGCTGTCTGGCTGGAATGAATATTCAATATTCATAGCCAAAGCAGACAGACAACACACACACACACACACACACACGTAAAATATGTATATGAAATAATTCACACTGATGGAGGCACAAGGCGAACAGACATAGATATATATACACTACACTACATATGAACGTTACGAGCAGAGGATACACACACACACACACACACACACACACACGTGTATATAACTAGACACACATGAGCCAGACAGGTAAATATGGGTCAGGGAGGAGGGGTCAGCTAGTGTGATTCCCCCCCTCCCCCACTCCCCTTATTAGTTCGATAGGCAGGTCTTTGACCTCTCGCCCTCTTGTTTTCATCCGCCGACCCAGTTCGGGAGCAGCCAGATATTTCTGGGGCGAATGATTTTTATACTGAGCGGAGGAAGTTTTGTTTCAAGTTATACGTGTGATGGGGCCCCACTAGTGTACAGTGGAAATAGTTAATTACAGAGAGAGAGAGAGAGAAAGAGAAGAGAGAGAGAGAGAGAGAGAGAGAGAGAGAGAGAGAGAGAGAAAGGTCAAGTATTGTCACCTGGTTTGAAAAAACTCAGTCCAGGAATACTCTTTGCGTTTAGATTTCTCTCCTAGGAAAGGAAGTTGTCTTGCTTAAAGCACAGACACACACACACACACACACTCGCTCTAGTCCGAGTCGTGGCGCTGCGCCACAGATTCTCAATATCCTGCTGCTGTTGGTGTATGTAAACAGACTGGAAGTTCGACACACACACACTTTCAAATGCAGAGTGATTATAAAGAGAGACACAGACGCTAAGACGTAGCAGGGGAAAGACCAATATAAGCTATTTATCTTCAATTATAGAAAACTGTGTAGTTTTTAAAGCTTTTTTGAACTGATACGAAGTAATTTTGATCGTATGTTCTGCAGCTTGTACAAACCTTATTTTCAGCTGCGCTGACCGTATAGCAGAGCTCATCTTGGCAGGGACGGGGTCCAATGTACATCCATTCTGTTAAGCCTTTACCTCCTCAGTTGTGGTTCAAACGCTCAGGCCATAAGACTCTTCCCCACTCCATCTCATTTCATCTTCAGCCTTCGCTCGGCATGAATGCAAAGAAAGTGTGTCCAGCAGTCTCTGCAATTTCACCCTTCTCTCCTCTTTTCCGAGCTCATCATTCTAGAACTCTCTCAAAGCTGACAAAGCCGTTATTTTTGTCATCTGATTTTCCTCTGAATCTGATTTAAATAATTCCATCTATGTAGTCGTCCCTCCTCGTATTTTCCTCCCACACGAAGTTCCAAGTTCTCACCAAGCTACAGGTGGGTAAGGTGTGGTTTGGGCTGGATAGCCTAACTTGTATAGTCGTTGTCTTAACCTCAGTCCTGGCATCCCAAATTAGTGTCTTAGTTTCTTAGAAATCAACAAAACCTTTAAAAACCTTTCGTAACCTCCGTTGACATCCGAGATTTATCTTGGTTTTTCAATACTTTAGTCGAAATATGCCAGACACACTCAATATTTCAGCGTCAAGCCATCACCCAAGAACGTAAACAAACAGACGACAGAGTAGCCCAACCTCCACTCAAGTAGTCATTGCATGAGACCCCCAGGAACTCATTACATTAATTATGGTATATTTCTACGTTAACCTCTGTTCCTAGAGGAGTTTATTTTTGGTTTTCTACAACTGTATCACCCGCTTTAAGGTAAAATCCTTCACATTTTTCCTAATCTTTATAATCTTCCACACTGTCACAGGATTGGAAATAGATTAATATTCCATGATTCGCTTGACTAGTCCTATTCTGTTCTGAATACAGTCTGCTATAATTGCAAAATAAAATCCATGAAAATTATCATCGAAATGTTACCTAAAATTATTATAAATGACAAAAAAAGTTTTTTACGATGTGACCAATCACAGGACGTGTCACATGCAGCGTAGGCCTCTGGCCAATCATAAGTCTTGTTTCGTGCAATGTAAACACTAGCCAAACATGGCGGCGTTTGGGAATGTGTTGGAATTTTGTGTCACGCTTGTATTGCCTTCACGTTCCCTCAGCACACAGCCAAGTTATGCAGGTTAGTGATAAAAGTTGCCGAAAGTTTAGAGAATATGCTGGCCATTGAGAGGGCGTGAAAGAAAGCCTGGGGAAGTAAATGTATATGGCTGCCAATCCCATGGCGAGCCACGAATTTGCCAAGCACGAATCAGTTGTCGATATATATAATATATACATATATGAATGAAGACAGTTCAGGTTGGAAGGTAGAATATGATTTAAGCTATAGCACAACAGTTGGTTGCACCACAGTAGGCAGAATTACACACGCTCACAAGTTTCCAAGAATTACATATTTTTTTTCTGTTAAAAGTTTTCTAATTAAGGTAATGGTATTGCCCTCCCCCGACCCACCCAACCCAACCCAACCCACCCTTCTCGACACCCGCCGCTGTTACCTTTACTTGATACAGTTATTTCAAGACAGTTATAAAAATTACTAAAACTTTGTCCATTTAATGGAAAAATTTTGCCCAAGTTCGGTGCAGGAGTCTGTCTCTATTTCATCTCCATTTTTAGATATTTTTTTCGTATTGTTTTCAAGGTCTTATTTAAAGGAGTGAAATGTGTGTGCAGAAAGAAGATAGTGGTACTTTACAGAATAAACGGAAAGTGGAATACCAGGTTGGTCGTCAAAGCTTCCAGTCAGTCAAAAGGTATAATTGGTGGTACCGATTCGAACTAGAACCAATAACATTGTTATCCTATTCATCAATATATGGAAAAATATATCAGGTTCATCATTTAGTAAACGAGAATAGAGTCGAGGTCTCGAACTCGGAAATAACATGGCTCATTTGTGCTAAGCCTTGCCATGGTTTCGGGTCGTTGCTTCTGAACCACTAAGTCGTGTCTCAAAATGCTTTTCGGTGAGAATTTCATGGTTACTTGTGAACCTGTGCGGGGTATAAGGAAGGCTTTAATACTTTAGATGTACTCGGGCTGCCGCTGCAATTAGAGGCTTATTACTTAGGGTAATTAGGGCTCGGTGAGACGAAGTGACTTCTCTCCGTACTTTAGCTAATGAGGTCTGGGACTTGCGATTCGCAAAGTCTCGAAATTATTCCTGCTGGGGTGATCGGACGCTGTCATCGTCTTTGTCTAGTGTAGTTTGTGTTTGGCTCTGTGTTCTTGTGTTTGGACTTGTATACCTTTATGGATTTATATGTATGTCTGGGTATATTTTGTTATAGGTTTAAACATACAATCAAAGTTAAAGATATAAGTATACAGCGTAAGTTAATTTAATTATATATCCCATTTTAACTATATGAATACAGCCAGAATTTAAGATATAAGTATACCAAATATTTTAGTTTTAAGTACACAGCCTTTGAAAAACGTAAGTATACCGTGTGAGGATAGAGATATAAGTGTACAGCTAAGTGAAATACGTAAGTACGCGGTTTAAGTTAGTGAAAAACCTAAGTTAAAGGCGTAAGTATAATGTTTGATATAAGTGTTGACCTTGCGCCACTTAATTACTTAATTTATCGACTTTTCTTATTGGGGAACAGCTGATACAATAACTGAAATTCCCTTGTAAATGTATCGTGTGCGGAAAGATGAATTTTAAATTTCGTTTGAAAATATGACGAAGTCAGGCGGGAGTGTGTGTGGTCGGAGAGGACATAACTGTCGCAATCTTGTAATCTTGGCAAAGTGTTAGGGTCAACTAATGACATTAGTCAGCCTTACATAACCCCTAATTGTGGGGGTCCAGCCCCTCCCCACGACCATCTGAACGTAAACCAAAGATTGATTAATTCGACAATGAACAAGGAGTCGAGACAGTGACCACAAATTGTACATATGGATGAATATGCACAGGCGTAAATTTAGGTTTCGTGAAATATAAATCGGCATGAAATTTGTTGTACGCTTTAATATTGCCAAAAAAATGACAGAAAATATAATACTGTCCCGAAACAGTATTGACGTAAAGTCACGGTTCAGAAATCTCTTTAATGACTCGGTAAACGGCCATTGTTTTAAGTGAAAATTCGAATATATCTTTGCACATCAGGACACATTTCTAACGCGAATCTCGATGATTGCAACAACTTTTCAGTCGGGAAAGTCGATAAAAGTTTAGTGAGAATACCGCAAGAGGTGAAGAAATATCCGAATATCCTACTGTTGTAAGTTCGCCTGGGCATACACCTTAAATTAAAGATTCAAGCATACAGCCTTGAAGAGTTAGAGACCTAATTATACTTGGATTCTGAATTAATTGAAATAACATCCTAGGAGCAAATTCGCGGACTAGGGTAGGACTTCCCGGTGAAATTACGTCTCTCTCGGGTCTCCAAAACATGTTGACTGGAACGTGAATGTACCATTTGAGGACCTTTTTAAAAAGTGGCAAATGTCTTGCGCACGTCGCTCCTGACCTCGATGTGCTCTTGTTGCCTCTCCTCCTCCTACTCTTCTTCGTCCTTCAAGCAGCGTACATTAAAAACATTGATTTAAGGACTTCTGTCTTCAGGGATGGCTGGCTTCTCACACTCAAAAGCCCGAGAGGCGTCAGCGGCGAGAAGAGAAAGACGGCAAGGTATTGTGGTTACATGAGGATGGTGGATCTTCAGAAGTGACAATATGAACGGTTCTTCACAAGATGGAATTTTTGGACTCTCCTTTCCACCATGTTATCATCTGTGGTTTGTATCCTATGAGTGTATTTACCTCTGGTAACTAAACCCTTTCATCATTGTGGTATATGCAACCATGGGGTATTATAAAAGCATCAGGCCCTAGACCTGACTATTAAGGGTTAAGAAATCTAATTTCGGATTATTTTTAGACGTTTATTTAGAAAAAAATAGAGTAAATACAAAGGTAACAAAAAAGGGAGTTACTAATAACTGTAGAGAGATTTCCACATCAACATTTGGGACTTGGGTCACAGCTGGTGGTGGTGGGAACAGGTTCACATCTCTTGGGGGTACGTTATAGTTGTGTAGTGGTAGTTGAAGAGGAAAAACGTTTTTATGGATGTAATTACATATGAAATTGAGTGCAGGTTGGGTAGGTACGTGTGAAATGTGGCTAGCGAAATGAAAGCTGCTTCAGTTTTTGCCTGATAAAACAATTCTTTTGTGCAAGTCAGCATAGTAACTGGGTATAAAAGTCAGACAATTTAGGGAAATGAGCAGCATCAGGAGGCTCTTTGGAGACAACGGGTATATCAAATAATATTCACGTTTGAAAGAGATGAAGTGGCCATCTGTGATGCCAGCATGAGTAGGCACTAGCAGCCATCAGAGAGTACAGTTGTTTGGAAAAGATCAAGAAAACTGTTCCCGGGAGAGTAGAGGGTAGGTTGAAATGAATAGAAGGGAAAGTTGGGTATGCTGTCAAAGTTATGTTGGATGGAAAGAAACTTAAATGATTGATCTAAACAAATTTCAAATCTTGTTATCCTGAGGTATAGATAGGTAAATTATTGTAATAGTGGATTGAATACCTTAACCTGGTAGGAACTCAGAGAATAGATGCTCTACAGAATGTAAATGTGGTTACAGAAATAATCTGAATGTATATGGATATAAGATTTGATGGAACAAACATGTAGAAGGTATAGGGCTCATGTGAAGGTCTCTGGTGGCATGGTTGAAGATATGAGAGCAAAAGATATAAAATTTATACATATATTTCAACTTTATAGTGTATCAGTAGTGTTGCTGTGGCCAAGGCTGCTGGCCCTGCTGTGTGAGCAGCATTGCTTTTGTCATGGCTACCATATAGTACATGTAAGTAGTGACAAGAAATCGTGGCCACAAAGATGGGCAAAGTTTGGTGTCTTGCTTTGCAGCATAGATCTTAATAAGCTGTAAATATGATCCATGCACTAGACTTCACCCTCTGCCAGTGGCCTGTTAAGGGTGAGGCAGTAAAGGCAAAGAAGCTGCACTGGAGTTCCATAGTTATGGAAACACTATTGCCGTGGCCACCCCCTTAGGGAGTTCAAGAAGGGAACAGGTCAGAGATATAGATAGATAGATAGATTAATTATTTGGTCATAATTAATAGTCATAGAAAATGAAATCTTTAATGTCCATCCCATGACATGAGTTGCACTCAAGCACTTCTCCATTCTGTATATTTTAACCAACAAGCACTCATTTCTTTTCACTGTGGAGTTAGCTAAACAGTGATTATTTTTGGGGGTTATTGTATTAATGATACTGATCATACTTGTATTAATTTAATTGTGCATAGTTACATACTCGAAAATACACACTAATTGGCCATAATTTTGCCTAGTTTTTCCTAGAAGTAGTTTCAGAAGAGAAATGTTTTCATTGCTGCTGTATGTCTTCTCAGTAATAGAGTTAAATTTTGAAGGAAAAAACTTAGACTTTAGTGGCACTTTCAGTGATGGGAACCTGAGCATAATGAGATGGCAGTGTGATTAACTGCTAATTGTGTACACCACTTCTCTATCCATCTCACTCCCATTACAGCAGCAATTACGTAATACCATCCTACCCTGCCTTTATCAAACATTATTACCTTCAAAACCACCTTGGCTCATAACATTTCCCCTCATGACATGTACCTGTAGCCTCACTGCACCTCACACCACAATAACCCCATTAAATGAACACAGCTCCAAGTGAAATCACTTCAAACCTTGTCCACAGACGACACTAACATTTCTCAACACACTTCCAGTCACCACATGCACCCATTGCTTCAAGTTTACTCTCATCATACACAAAACTGTCTTAACCTGCTTATCACTTACCATTGACACTAATCACCACATACACCCTTCATTTTTATTAGAGTTTCACCATCTATTCTAGGCTGCAGGCTCACAATACATCCTTAACATTAATTCCATCTATCTATCCATCTATATTTGAGATGCCCATTCCCTCCAGGAACTCCCATCAAGTGTGGCCACGGCAAAAGTCTCCTCTTATCCCTGTCGTTACATGCCTCCATTGCACACACCTTTCAGTGCCTTCTTCCCGTTTCTCTCTCTCCAGTGCTTTTCCACTATATATTTCCATATGTTCACATAATACCTCCCACCACTTAACTTCACTGCTTAACCACTATAGTCCATTATCACTTTTCTCCCACCTACACCCAGTACCTGAACAAATTTCCTTATCACATATTTCCACTCTTTTAATGTCTCTCTCCACTACCTCAGTATGCCTTGCCACATAAACTCACTTTTGCTCCCTCCCTCCCTTCACCTAGAGAGTCACACCTTTTACCCATATATATATCACTGACTCAGGAAACAGCGCCACCCCCCGCGCCGGCGAGTAGCGCCAGGAGACACATGAAATGGCCACATTCGCTCACACTGTCTCTAGCTGTCGTGTGTAATGCACTGTAACCACAGCTCCCTTTCCACATCCAGGCCCCACAGACCCTTCCGTGGTTTACCCCATACGCTTCACATGCCCAGCCCATTGACAGCACGTCGACCCCGGTATACCACATCGTTCCATTTCACTCTATTCCGTGCACGCCTCAATATCCATGCTAATGTGCAGTGCCTCAGCATACCTCCCATGCTACCCACTCCCACGTATTCAACACATTTAAGCATAACTTATTGCACTGTCTTAACAAACTTCCCTTCATCACAGACACTCATTGCAACTGCCCTTACTGAACCTCACCATATTCACTTGCTAGAGCATTCTTCTGTTACCCAATGAATCCCTCACTTCAAAAGAACACATCTACATAACAGGACAACAAAAATATGAGATCCTACCATCAGATGACATTGGTAACATTTGGCTTTGTTTTACTACACACACACTCGTGCTGCATACATTCATCAACAGACACAGTACATCCACTGCATCAGAATACAGTCATCACATACACTGACTACACTCACTCCCTGACTCACCACATTGACACCCCACATTCGTCTACTGCTTCAGCAATCATGTCAGTCTTAATAATGTTATCTGAATATGCAAAACAACTGCCATCATAAATGTGAACTCGTGACCTTTATATAATTAACCTTAGGAGCATGTATAGACCAATGCTCAGAACCTGGCTAGTTACTGCGTGTTGTTTTCTTGTCTTACTACATGGTTTTTGGTTGCCAGTTACCCAAGAGAAGGGCAGTCAGTTTCTTTTCATGCTAAGACTTCCAAATGATAGCAGCATAGTTGCTAGGCTTTAAATTGTTCATTTGATGTATATCATCAACTCTAGTCAAGTTTATGAAAGTAAAAGTTTAAAAACGTTAAAATTCCAAAGGCAGACAAATGATGCCATAAAACAAGATATCCCCACACAAAATACTACATTGCTTAAGACAGGTCACCAAACCACTTTGGTTACATCTACAACAGCATAAGTTTTTTCCTATCCAGCTCAGTTACTACTGTCATCAAATGATTCTATGTGACATAAAATATCTTAGTCCCTTCAGTGTACTAAGGAATTTTTTCTTACTGGACTGTAGTGAGGGAACTGGGATACTGGAAAAATTGATATGGTAGAATGGAAGTACAAGTAATACATATTTTTACACACATCATCAAAATATGGTGAAATTAAAAGTAGCACTATCAAAGAATGGTGAAAATAAATGCATTTGAATATTCTACAGTATAATTTGAAGTATAACTAATGAACCCGTAAATGCCAGGAATCATCACATCAAATGATTTATGTAGCAGGTGCCAGGAGTCATCACAGTGACCCTCATGTTTGTAGGCTACTTTCTGTCCCTCTTCCCCCATGTAAATAATTTATTTATAAGGTTGTTGAGTGTTGTTTTGATAATTATAAATGCTTACTTCAGACTACCATTCTGTGGAAGCAATTCTGAAGTATAAGTTTTTAATGTAAATAAATAACTAAGAATGTAAATGAATCTAAAACATGTAAATAGTAACCAAAAAATAATGATGTGTAATTTTGTAAATTGGTGTTATGGGGCTTACTCCACTCTGTCCCTCCTCACTTCCACTGGTTAATCTACACATTAATTTTAGTGCTATACTGTGGCCTTGTGCATTAAGTTAGCTCACTTATTTGTTCATAGTACAAAATCTGTACATGGGGCACTCCAGCCCTTCCTCCACCACTGCCTTCGCAGGGCATTCTGCGCATTAACTTCATCACTAAGTTATGCCAGCTTAGTTATATTTGCATATATCCTATGCTTCCACACATGTTTTTTTTTCATTTTATAATGAGAAACAAGAAACTGAACTCCTTTTTCCCCCCAAATCATAATTGCACTTATACATTTCACCTGGCATGTAAGAATTAACACTGGGTAGAAGAGGTAAGGAGCTACACAAGAGCAAGTTGTGGTATAGGAGATTGGATTAACCAATGTTAAAAGCCCTAATTAATTAGGCCATATATCTGCTTTAGGAAATTCATTCATGATTGGAGACAGAAATATTACCAAGAACAAAGTATCTTTGGCAAGCAACAGTGGCCCACAAAAGGAATAACATGATAAAACTAGATTCATAATGCCTCAGAAGGTAAAACACTGAAACATTCTCGTTGATTTTAAGACGTACTAAATAAAGCTAACAGTCAAAGTTCTCTCTTTGGTATATGTGTGTCTTCCTGATGACCATTCAAATTATTTTTCAGATAATCTTCTTGTGCTGTTCGGTCGCTTTTCGCTGTATAAGTGGCTTGATTATCATCGGCTCCATCGTCCTCTGCACTGTCTTTATCTGTAAGTATAATAAAGAAAAGTGGGATTTGAAGGTAAACTTTCTTTTTATAAGTATTGAGATAGACATATCTTGAAATTGTTTTCCTCAGTCATATTTCCCTTTCCTACAATTGGATCAAAATTATTCATGCAAAGTTTCACTTGGACATTTCAGCTACCCACAACTCCCATAGCCTGCAGCATAGCCCAAAGCATATAAAGAGGAATTTTACATATTAGCCTGGCTTCTAAGCATGTATACAGCAGCCATCAGAAGAATGTATTTATAGAAAAGCACAGAGAGAATGACTGCAACTTCAGTAAGTATGCATAAAGGAGAAAGAATTGAAAAAAGAGGGGGGGGGGATAATATATGGAAGTGGTAGAAGAAATGAAAAACATTTAAATAAATGGAATATAGATGGCATTTGAGGAAACAAATACCTGAGGCTGTGTACAAGAATGAAACAAGTGGAGAACTTGCTTATTAAAGAAGTAGCATAGGTGTGAAAAAAAGCCAGATGATCTGTCTAAAATGGAACAATGTGGTATACCGGGGTCGACGTGCTGTCAATGGGCTGAACCAGGGCATATGAAGCGTCTGGGGTAA
>JAYMFT010222058.1:0-11333 GCA_038088735.1 Panulirus argus | reverse complement strand
TTTTCATTAGCCATCGCCTTGGGTGTCAGAATGTTTCAAGCGAGAAATGCGCGATAGTTTTTTGAGCGAGTGTACATACATGCACATATATGCACAATGCATACATATACATCATATATATATATATATATATATATATATATATATATATATACATATATTATCCAGACTTTTCAAGAACCTACTTTATCTTCTTTTTTTTTTTGGTAAACACGTGAAGCTGAGTTGAATCGTTCACAATGCTTCGAAACATGGTATGAAGCCGAGTCGAATCGTACGTGAAGCTTCACACGACTGGGTTGGCGCTGAGACTTCCATGTTGGCGCGTAGCTCCCGCGGCCATCCGCGCTACACCTACACATAGGAACATAGAACACACACATCATGACCTCTTCGACGCCTGGGGACCCGACCTCGCCAGGAGGAGCAACCCCTCCCGCTCCTCGAGCTGCGCTGATTCTTCTTCTTCTTCTTCTTCTTGTTCTTCAGTCCAAGACGAGGAGCAAGACACCAGAAGGGTTTATAACAATAACGATCTGGGAGGGAAGCGGCTGGGAAGGAGGGTTTCGTTTTAACACGGTTTCTGTTTCTGTCGCTTCTCGAAGCGGTGTTCGAATTGCTTCGAATCTTTGGAAGTTATTTAGTGTTTTTTTTTTTCTCTATTGGTGCGTTCGAGGATTAGCAGTGTTTTCGTATCAAGTCTAATACGCATACACACACATATGGACTCCCCCTTTCATCACACAGGAGTAAATGGGATGATCCTTAGGAGTTACAACTCTTCTATTGCTTTTGCATTTATATATGTACTTTTTTTTTCCTCTATTATTTTTTTTTTCTTTCGTATTTCTCAGCCATGCGATTGGCAGCTCTGTCAGTTCAGTGCCGAGATTCGTTCGCCACAATAAAACACAATGCTATAAACTTCCCATCCACCATAAAACACAAAACCACTCTAGGTTCCATCCACTCCCAACTCTCATTAAAACATTTACTGCCATTTTTATGACGTAGCGGGTGACGACAGGGTTCTTCCAATGGCGTGCCCACACACACACACACACACACACACACTCTCCCACAGACACACTCTCACACACACTCTCTCTCTCTCTGTGCGCGTGTGTGAGCCTCCCCGTTCGAAGACTCGACCCCGCCGCGATGAGGAGATGGTCACCTCAATCGATTGTACCACAGGTTTTCCATTTGGTGGTGTGCGGGTGGTTGGGTGGTTGGGTGGTTTGTGGATGGGAAGGGGAGTGGTGTTTTTGTTGCTTAAACCGCCTCCCCAGATATCCAAGGTCGTGTGCGCGAAGTCCACCTTGGATTCAGTTCGAGTCAGCAGAACGGCGAGGCGAGGCGAGGATGAGGCGGTCAGGTACCTCTAGCTTAACTTCCAACGGAGGGAGGGAGGGAGGGAAGGGCCTGCTTGTCTACGTAGGTCCCCCTAGACACAGGAGGAGGAGGAGGAGGAGGTGGCTTTGCTGTTTGGGGTGTGTGTGTGTGGGGGGTGGGCCTGAGCCTCCTGCGGCCGCGCATTAACAGGTACTTCTGGTGAGGTCGGCGTTGACAGATCGTCGGTATATAGAGTCACATCATGAGAGTGCCGGTGGACCTTGGGCTAGAGCACTGTACTGGCATATAGAGCAAACATCGACGCCGTCAAAGCTATATAAACCGTTTCTCAGGGGATGGGAGGGGAGGGGAGGGGGGGGGGAGTTATATAAACCATTTCTCAGGGGGAGGGGGGGGTGTTATATAAACCATTTCTCAGGGGGAAGGGCCCTCTATGGGGTTTTTGTTTTCTTTTTAAGAATCCTTTTAGCTAACACCGAAGTATAGGGCCTTTCAAGCTAAAACAGTTTTTTTTTTTTTCTATTCGTCTGTCTCTCCCTTCCTCCCCGAAAAAAAGAGTTTTTTCTCTAATCATTTAGCTAAGTTTTTCTCTCTCTTTTTCTTTCTTTCTCTCTCTCTCTTTCTTTATTTATTTTTGAACGTTTGCACCACCGCTGCATCCGTGGGAAGGAAGGTGTGGGGGTGTGGCGCCCTTCCCCTGGATCTCGTATCACTGCTGCTGCTGCTGCTGAGGGGTGGGCTGGGGCTGGGGCGGCGGTGGCGGCGTTGGCTGGCGAGAGAGGGGCGTCGTCGAACCGCCTCCCCCCCTCCGGCCTCCTGGCAGGTAACGAGACAGCAGCGGCGTGAGTCCTCCGGTGACGTCGCAGGCTAGAACCTGGCACGGTCTCTGGCGTCATCAGAGGTCAGCTTCATGTCACCAAACTAAACCCTCATTCACCTGGTGGTCGAAGTTGGCGCTCTGGCCTAGAGGGAGAGGGGGTGGGTGGCGGGAAACGGAGAGAAGAGAGAGACACTGGTATGGGTACACGTTGTAAAAGAGAAAACATGACAAAAAACAAAAAATTTTAAAGAAATTTAAAAAAAAAATTTTTTATGTGTCACTTGCATTCACTAACTGAAATTAGAAATTTTGATGTATGCAGATTTAAAGAATTTTTATATTACTTGCATTCACCCACTGAAATTAGAAATTCTGATGTATATAAATTTTAGAAATTTATATATCACTTGCGCTCAACCACTGAAATTAGAAATTTTGATGCACATAAATTTCAAAAATTTATATATCACTTGCATTCACCCAATGAATTAAAAATTTTGATGAATATAAATTTTAAAATATTATATGTCACTTGCATTCACCCATTGAAATTAGAAATTTTGATGTATATGAATTTAGAAAATTTATATATCACCTGCATTCACTCACAGAAACTAGAAATTTTGATGTATATAAATTCTATAAATTTATATATCACTTGCATTCACTCACTGAAATTAGAAATTTTGATGTAAATAAATCTAAAAGATTTATATATCACTTGCATTCACTCACTAAAATTAGAAATCTTAATGTATAAAGAGATACAGAATATTTCCATAAACAAATTTTGAGACCTTGTGAATGTATGTATCTTGGATATAATGAGGAATAGGATGATGAATTGAAGTGTAAACTGACACTGTGTTAGATGAGGTAACACCGAAAGATCTCCTATGACGAGTTGTCATAGTTGGAGACAAATTGATAAAATGAGAGAGTAAATATCACATCGAAAGATAATCTAACAAGATAGAAAGATAAGGTGATAGCTGTATCTATATGGAGCGAGATACAAAC
Organism: Panulirus argus; assembly: GCA_038088735.1. Lineage (NCBI taxonomy): Eukaryota > Metazoa > Arthropoda > Malacostraca > Decapoda > Palinuridae > Panulirus > Panulirus argus. Next base: position 8,137 of record JAYMFT010222058.1, on the reverse strand, counting down.
TCAGAAATGAGAGAGAAGCTACTATAGTGAGAAACAGATGAACAAAGAGTATTAATAGATAAAATGAGTGAGAAACATGATTATGAGAGAGAGAGAGAGAGAGAGAGAGATAGTAGGAGTAGGAATAGAAGTAGAGTAGAGCAGAGTAGAGCAGAGAGTAGAAGGTAGAGTAGAGAAGAGCCATGCACGAGTAACGGGACTACCTGGCCCCTTTGCTTCCACTACTGACCACCATGCGTCATAATCATGCCCTCCGGCGAAGACCTCTGCGATAGGGAGAGCATGTCTGGGGGCTGCGTCATGAAGTGGCTCCCCTCCGACACCGGCGGCGCCCCTAGCCCGCCCAGACCGGGGAAGTCGCTCATGGGGCCTCCGGGAGGCAACGGCTGCTCCATTGATGGCGGCAGACCTGCGTGTGGGTGTTTGAGGAAGAATTTAGAGGAGAAATGTAAGGTTTTTGAAGGGCTATGTATACGGGTGAGAGAAGGGAGATGATGAGGAGGAGGCCGGGTCATACCAGGTCATATAGGTGAGGAGGACGGGAGATCAGGTCACACCAGGTTATGTTTGGGTCATGTAGGAGCTCATACAGGTTAGGAGGTGGTGCTAGGTCACAGAGATAAGGAGGAGATGGTGTTGGGTCATGTGAGGGGGTTATAGAGATAAGGAGTTGGTGGTAGGTCACACTAGGTCACATATTTAAGATGGTGTTTGGTCAGAAAACAATTAACAGAAAGAGATTCCTTATTGTTAGGCTACGTATGAATATGTAATGCATGAAGAATTATGAAAAAAACAATCAAAAACAAAGCCTTTATCACAATTTTTCCATTTTTGCAAAATAATTGTCACTATTCAAGATAGTTATATCTAATCATGGGCAAGAAGGAACAATTGTATCAGCCACACTAAGCTCATCTTTTCATTGATTTACCATGATATTGTAACCTTACAGACACACAAACTCTGGACTCGACTGATGAAGACAAGCTTGGATTCCTTTTCCTCCAGACGGATGACTTAAAATACACAGTGAAAATCACAACGTTGAGGTCCTTCTATGGTCTTCCGGGGACAAGGCACTGCATAAAGACTCAGGTACAAAGGAACTGGTGTTTGTCCTGGTTGTTCACTTAGGGCGCCTCTCTCAGAACACCTACCATCAAAAGAGGCCTTTGGGATCGTGGTTTTTCCTTTCCTTTAAGTCATTTGTTTGAAAAAGAAAGCAGAAACCATTCATATTCATCAGACAAGATCAAGGACCGTGTCCGTTGCGTCCCTTCAGCTCTCAAAAAGTCGTATGATGGGGTTGTATTTTGGTCAACACCTCAGTAAGGATATTTTGCGTAGGTCAAACTTACAATGCCCACAGCACATCGAGACCTTAGGAACTCCAAACATTAACCTTGAAATGCTTGTAATTGCCTTCTAACTTCTTTTTCTTTTATTTCACCCATTCGTCAACGGTGATCTGACACACTTTCGGAATGATCCTATTTGGATAATTCGGGTCTTTGTTCATCTGCAGAATGAATGGTTTCTTCTGCTCTTTGCCGATGGTCTCTGAAAGAAGTGCCTTAATAGTAAGGGACATAGCCTTGTTATCTCTCACTCACTCTCTCTCTATCTCTCTTTTTCTCTCACTCACTCACTTTCTCTCACTACTGACCGTGCGGGAAACTCATGCCAGGGGGCGGTGGCGGGCCCTGCCCTGGGAAGAAGTCATGGAAGCCCTGGGGACCGTATCCGAAGGCGTCTCCGTAGTAGGGGAAGCCGTCCTCCATGCTGGGGGACATGCGCATCCCCCGTAGCTTCCGCGGGTTTCCGAACAGATGCGCGCGCATGCCCATGGAAGAGAGCTGCTTCATGCGTCGCTCCTTACTCCGCTTGTTCTGGAACCATACCTGGGGACAAGATGGTACTGGAATCACTACCGAGTTGGGACAAGATGGTACTGGAATCACTACTGAGTAGGGACAAGATTGCAGTACTGGAACATGGAATTAAAGAAGTATAGGGGGAAAGACTTCGAATGAAATGAGCTTGAAGAGCACACACAGAGAATGGAATTCGGTTGAAGGAGGATCGACAACTAAAGGACGAATGCATAACTGTATCAGATAGCCATCTTTGTTTTACATCGAAGTTCATAGTTCTGGAAGCAGGAAACAAGGGCTCTTTTGAGCTATAAGAGCAAAATGAAATTACTCATAAGTGAGGAGAAGGAGTAAGAGAGAGTTTAGTGTTTTGATCCGAAAATACTACCTATGATAGTTCGAAAACTGAGTCAAAGGTGGCGTAATATCTTTTAGGGCAATTGTTTGAGGCTTTTCTATAGCCTCTCTCTCTTTCTTTCTCTCTCTCTCTCTCTCTCTCTCTCTCTCTCTCTCTCTCTCTCTCTCTTTCCACACACACACACACACACACACACACACACACACACCACCTCGAGTGCAATCCATCATTCCTCCTTCCTCCTTCCTTTTCCTTCCTCCCTCCCTCCCTCACACCACCCACACCACCAACCCACCCACCCACACCACCCACCCCGGTGATGAGAGAGAGAGAGAGAGGGTACACGTTGGAGGGACGACCTAATCACAGGAAAATAGTGTGAACCTCATTAACATAATAATTAAAGGACGTAATTTGCGTGTCAATACTGATGGCAGTCACGGTACACCGGGGGTGTATGTGGGGGGATGGGTGGGGGGAGGGGAAGAGGAATGTGACTGGGGTGATAGTGTAACGAGAGAGAGAGAGAGAGAGAGAGAGAGAGAGAGAGAGAAGAGAGAGAGAGAAGTGATAGATGGGGAGAGACGAGAGTAGTGTGTGTGTGTGTGTGTGGGAAGGGTGCGTCCTGGTGGAACGGAAAGGGAGGTGTCCGTAACAGAGGCAGAAATGGGATGGGTAGGACCGAAATAAAAGAAGGGTGAAAGAGAGGGAGGGTATATGGGAGGGAGAGGATAGGGAGGTTGTATGTATGTGATTACAGGACGGGAGTTACAGGAAATGGAGTGGGGGGTGGGGGAGTTTATGGTCGTAGGTGTAAGGAGCTGGGGTGGGGTGCAGCGCGGGAGGTGGGAGGGAAGGGCGTGGGGGGGAAGGGAGGGGAGGAGAGACATACGGACCCTGGGGCGATTACGGACCAGGCAAGGGTACGGGACGGAGAGGGAGTAGGGCATCTGCAGGAGGAGGAGGAGGAGGAAGAGACGAAGAAGGAGGAGAACCTGTTAAGTAAGCTCCCTGGAACGTGGGGGAGATGATATTGAGAGTGAGAGTTGTGTTTTGGGTCCACGTAGGTACGTTCTAAGAGAGTGTGTGTGTGTGTGGGTGGGTGGGTGTGTGTGTGTGGGTGGGTGGAAGGCTGATGGACGTATCCTCTCAGGCCAAGAGAGAGGGAGAAAGAGAGAAGGAAAGAAAGGGAGAAAGAGAGAAAGAGAGAAAGGTCTCAGGTGAAGGAGAGGAGATGGAAGATACATATGTGTTGTATTAGGACTGAAGAAGATACTAAAAGCTGTTTGAGTTATCATGTGTCTTTTGGAATGATGTATCCATTAACCAACCACCTCCTACAAACACTTGGATGTGACCTTCCGTGGCAAAGGGGCCTGGAATGTCGACCTGGTGTGGTGACCTTTCGAGAGCCACGGGTCGGCATCGCTCAGGTGATGCGGTGACGTCGTGAATTGTGACGTGTGGCGTTAGTGGCTCAACGTGACGACCTAACGTGAGGTAGACATCGAGATGGATACTTTTTTTCCTGACCTCCAACCTTTCGTCAAGGGTCGATACCGTGACCTGAAGTCACGTCGATGCTTTCAAAGAGAATGACGTTACTCTTCACAAAGTCGCTACCGTCATTCTACCTTCCATTTCTGCTAATATTCCCTTATGGCTTACGAGTTTCTGAATGCTAGTGTCTTCCATCAACTCCCTCAGCTACTTTCCACCAACCACCAACTCCCACGAGCAAAGCCTCTCACTAGCAATCTCACCCACTCTTCCCAGTCAATGACAACCACAATACCTCTATCCCTCCATCATAGTCTGGATCTCCTACAACCTCAACCTATTATCATCCCCAACAGGAGACCTCTACCGTCAACTAATACCATCTCCCAACCACCAGCTTCCAGAGCCACAATTTGGTGACCAAACCAACACTACCGAGTCATTCCAGACCCCATTTGCTGACTGGAACCTCCCACACTCCTCTTCTTTTCCTTCCAAAGAACCAAATCTCTCTTTTCCATAAAGCCCTACTCTTTTCCTTCTTCCTTCCCTTTCCCTCTTCTTCCCATCCTATAGGCCAAGCGAACAATGGTCAGCCAAACGCAGAGAAGACTCCCGACTTATCATCGGTAGATTCCGAGAGGCTTCATCGGATCATGAGAAATAAGCAGAAGGAGTTAGCGGCGAAAAGAGCGATGGGTAGCGATGGGTGGCTCGCTGGAACCAACTGGCTCTGGTGGGTGGGTGGGTTGGGGGCTGGCCAGGGAGGACTTCTTCTTTACGACCCCGCGCTACAGGGGAAGAGGTCTTGTTGCTGGACGCACAGGTATTCCAACTGGACCCCGCGTGTGACGGAGTCTGGCCGATGCCGGGAATGTGCAGTGAGAGAGCTACTAGCTAGCTAGCTGGCTGGCCTGGCTGGCTAGGCTGCCCGTCCTTACCTGGTGACAGCAAAAGTGAGGTTGGGTGTGGTTTTGGAAAGGGTTTTTGAGAAAGAGGAGTGAGAGCTAGAGAGAGAGAGGTCTGTCCCTCGTCCCATCAGTCATCCTGTGTACAAGAGGTCGTCTCATGACACACACTGAGGCGAAACGGTGCCCTCTAACGCGCCAAGAGAGATTTTTCCAAGTCCCGTCCTTTCCATCGCCACAGACGAAACAAACGCGCGGACATTATCGGATGGGTTCCCTTCCGTTAGCCTCACAACAGAACTCATTAATCAACGGTTGCGAATATCTTCGATGAATATGAGTAATCTGTGGACAGGTAATTCAACACCTGTCGGCTATCTGTGTTGTCGCTCGTTTGTCAACCTGTGTGTGTGTGTGTGTGTGTGTGTGTGTGTGTGTACGTACGTACGTGTGTTGATCTGTTTAAATGACCGTCGGGTTATTTGTCCCTCTGTCTGAATATCCCAGCGTCCGTCCGTCCCTCAGTTCGCCTGTCTGATTGTTTTACTTGCGCGTGTGTCACTTGCTCTCGATATGACGTAGGTGGGACATTACGTAACAAAGATTATTTCTATCAGGTTTTCAGTGACACGAGTAGAATCAGGAATGTCTTTTTTTGAATTAGAAATGACTTTTGGAAATAGCTTTACTGATACGCTTTTCCACTTAATTCTATAATTTTTTTTGATGCTGAAGCTTTTTAGATGTCAAGTTTTAGTCATATTTTTAGATATTTTAGCAAATTAAAAGAGTAATTGGATTTTTTTTTTAAAAGATCAGTAATGTTACTTGTTTGACGTATGATTGACGAGATGATTAAAGTACTCTAGTCGAAAGGATGATTGAGAACTGTCTACTTTTTGCTTTCCAAATGATTGAAAAAGTATAAAAAAAAAAAAAAGGAGACCGGCGATTCATAGTTAAGATCCGTCGTATATGATATTTGACAATTATTCTTGAATACCATTTGGAGGATATTCTCATTTGCATGTGATCAGAGCTTAATTAGCAAATGCGTCAGACTACTACTGTCAGCTTGCAATACCGTTGTTGCATGGACGTGATACAGAGCTTGGCCTGAGACATGTTGGTAAGGAAGTAAAAAACGAGATTAGCAAATTGGTATTAACAATAAAGCTATAAAACAGATTTGGCTTAAGAAGGAAATAGATGTGACGAATGGTGTATATATATATGTGTGTGTGTGTGTGTGTGTGTGTGTGTGTGTGTGGGTGTGTGTGTGTAATCAAGATGTTCCATGGCCGGAGCGGTGAACCAGATCTTCACCTCTCTCTCTCTCTCTCTCTCTCTCTCTCTCTCTCTCTCTACTTCCAACCCTTTCCCCGTCCTCACGGTACCTCAACCTTTCCAACACCATCAACTCAACCTTTGCTGAATTCCCACTGAATCAATCGTCAACCTAAATCTTCTTTACCCCTTTGGCCAACATCGACCTCATATTCAGCCATTCACCTCTATCGTCATCTCCACTTACCCCTTTGCCTCTTCCTCAAAAACCCATACCTCCCTTCTCCATCCTCCATTTACCCCTTTTCCCCCTTTCCCTTTACCTTACCCACTGACCCAACAGCGGCAGCTCTCCCTAAGGCAACTCGAGTATCCATGATCACAATATTTGCGGTTAACCACCTCCTCCTCCTCCTCCTCCTCTCCTCTCTCCTCCTCTTCCTCCTCCTCCTCCTCCTCATACTCCTCTCTCCCAAGAGGGATTCCCTTTTCCTCTGTCTCTGTCTCTGTCTCTCTCTCTTTATGGTACTGGATTCTGTTCCTTTGTGGTGGTGGTGGTGGTGGTGGAGGAGGAGGAGGCGGCTGTGGGTGGATTGTCGCTAAGACGAAGTGGAGCGACGAAGGTAAGGAATGGGTGGGTGGAAGGGGCATCAGACGCCCCTCTCGTCCCTGTAGCCGATGGACTAGAATTCTTCGTAGCTTCGGAAAATAAATGTGGATTGACGTATCATAAGTTGATGACTGGAGGAGTTAGCAATGGACGGCTGTTAGATGGGCTAAAGGCAAGAGATTGTGGCTAGGTTTCGGCTGCCTATTTGGTGGTATAGGTGGGTCACGGAAGTTGCGATTAGAGGTCACCTGCGGACGTACACGGTAGGCAGAAGAGGCACATTGAAACGGGGTGTCAGATGGACTGTGGCCTAGAGAAAGTAGAACTTGGTTTGACTGCTCGTCGCCAAAGGTGGGTTCAAAGATGGCCGATTTGCAAGAGAAGGTAGGCAGTCGTAACGAGAGGATATTTCTACCGGGGGTTAAAAAAAAAAAATGGATACTGTAACGATGTGGAATGTTAAGAAAATATCTTCAAGAAGATTTAGAAATCATTGGGATCCGAAGGCAGTTGATAGAGGGAGTCGATTGACTCAGGGGAGGACTTGTGATTACATAGACAGGATTTTCTTAGAGTAAATTTGACTTGAAAAGGTTAACATGGTTAGTCAAAGGTCCCTAGGAGTTATTTTTTTCTTAAATGCGGTGCTATTCTGCCTTCGTGAAACGTATGAAACACTTGGGAACACTGACGAAAAGAGCTTTTTAAGAGATGATGAAAGAAGAATTTAACAATAAAGGAGTGAAGAGATATGGAGGACAGGATAAAGAAGCGGTGCAGAAAGAAATGGAAGAGGACGCTGTGGAACAAGAAAAAGAAGACGAAAAAGAAGAAGAAGAAAGGAATAAGTAAAGAGAGAAGAAGAATAAGAATAGGAATAAGAAGAAGAAGAAGAAGAAGAAGAAGAAGAAGAAGAAGAAGAAGAAGAAGAAGAGAGGGTAAGTTGTGTGTGTGTGTGTGTCTGTGTGTGTGTCTATGTGTGTGTGTGAAGGATCGCACGAGGCTGGGGGTTAGAAAGGAGGTGACCCTGACGTATCTGTCGGATTTTTACTGTTCCCGATGTCGCGAAATCGATACCACATTTTTCAACCGCAGAAGGTGTGAATTTTTGCCTCGGGAAGCCGTCAGGCCGACACTGTAATCCCCTCAACAATGGGGAGATTAAATGACAAGAGTAGAGAAGTTTGACATCAGTTACGGAAGGGGTGGGTAAGCTGGGCCCCTTATGTCGATGCCTCTTTATATATCTTTTTTTTTTTTTTTTTTGAAGAGAATTCACTTACTCGAGGAGAGGATAAGTGTGTAGGGATGGATAGGGAATGGTATTAAACGTACAACAGGGATTTAAGTGAGCCAGCTGGTTTAGAGTGTGTGTGTGTGTGTGTGTGTGTGTGTTTTGTGATATTATTATTATAGTCATTATTGCCATTATTATTATCATCATAATTATTATTGTTATTATTATTATTATTATATTGTTATTATTTCTATTATTATTATTATTATTATTATTATTATTAGTATTAGTATTAGTATTATTATTATTATCATTATTATTATTATTATCATTATTATTACTATTATTATTTTATTATTA
>JAYMFT010222047.1:0-11333 GCA_038088735.1 Panulirus argus | reverse complement strand
ATAAAAAAAAAAAAAAAAAAAAAAATATATATATATATATATATATATATATATATATATATATATATATTTCAGCTCTCTTCTACGGTCACAAACAGCCTCGAAGGGACCTAGGATTCTGTTGGTGCTTGCAATCCTTTATATTTCTATATAACTGCTTTCATACTAAAGTGTTTGAACCAACAGGATGTGTATGACGACTTCACAGGAATGAGTGTTTAATCGACGTGTTTCATCCCTTCAGATTGACAGTACAAACCTCTGGGTGTCAGTGCTATTACATCTTCGGGCTTTGCTCTTGTGTCCAAGGGTCATATCATGCTCAAGGATCTTATTGTTCTATTTAAGGGTCGTGCCGTCGTGTTCAAGGGTCGAACCTACTTAGCTGAAGAGGTGGATAAGGGACCTTTAATTAACACTGTGTCTCCGTGCAGGGAACGGATAACGAGGAATAGTTACCTGGTGTTAACCGCTACGATTCCTTGGAATAATCACTTAAAATACCGAATGAAAAGGATATTAGAATAATAATAACTAACGGAAAAGGAATCAAAAACGCTTAATATATCACACAGTTTCTCCGAACGGATTTTATCTTCAAATGTCACTCACGTCCGGAATACAGGATGATAGAGCATACATCTGCCTCCGCAAACTTGCTCTTTTGGGGAACATCGGTCAAAAGGTAACTCAGTTTTGCGAGTTCAATACTGAGAGAACATTCATCCAGTGAGAGCCAGTCGCTAGATGCAAAAATAGAAAAATAGAAAAATCCATGTCTGCAATACATACAATGAGGTTGGGGGAAACAATTTGACTATTGCGTTAGCGAGGGTGGGCGATGAAAATGACGGCCATTATGAAGGCGTTAGGGCGGCGTGGTAACGCACCCACCGCCCTTGGCCCCGGGAGGATCATCCAGCCCCTGGTCATGAGCAGCGGCTGTCCTGGAGGATGCAGACTGACATAGCCTTCTCCTTTCTCCTTCCTCCTCCTCTCCTTTCCTTCTACCTTTTCTCCCTCTTCCCCATTACTTTCCTCCTCTTTTTCTCTATTCTGGTTTCCCCAACTCGCTTCTCCCTTTCCAAATTCTCTCACCGCCTCTATGTCGATCAGAGAAGTTAAGGCAAACTTTGGGTCTGGTTAGTACTTGGATGGCTGACCACCTGGGGACACCAGATGTTGTTGGCACATGCGGTGAGCGCTACGTGCTGCACCTGCCAAACTGCAAAATCTCGCTATAAGTACTCTTGCTTCAGCCACCTCCTATCCAATCCTCTCCTGTATATACATCATCATCCATCCCGTCTACCCTCCTATTCCACTTTCCCTTCCTTCATTCTTTCCCCTGAAAATCCTTCCACCTCCCTTCCCTCCATCTAAACCACTCATTTTTCTCCTCTTTCCTTTTATATTCCTCTCCCTCCCTCCTTTCACCATGCTTTCCCCACTACACTGTCCCCTCCATCCGTCTTTTTCCACGCCCCATTTCCTTTCCAACCTTACTTTCCCTCTTTCTATAATCTGCTATATTTACTGAACTCCACCTCCGTTTTCTTTTATCCTACAAGTGCCTGCCTCCCCTCGACCTTCTGTTGGCAAGAGTAATAGAATTCCTGTTTTGTCACCAAGTCTTCATCCAATAAACTTTTCATTTATATCAGTTTTTTTTCAAAAGATCAGCTTTATTTGACAAGAGGAAATCTTCCAATTTTCTTTATTCTCCAAGTCTTGTAATCACCAGTGTAGAGTATCTTGGGGAAAATCAATTATAATTCTACTCGCATGATTTTACAGGTTCTCGTTGAAAGAAGTCTTATGATTTCTCTACGTTGCTCTTTACTATTCTTTCATTTTCATTCGTACGAGTGAGTTTATTTACTGTGAACCAACTAGCGATAATATCGACAATTAAGAGTTTTAAAAACCAGTTAAGTAAGTGAACTATTCCCTTACTGGCAATAGAAATGTTGCAATAACCTTGATGAATTCTCTCCCCACATCATAAACATTCCTTTTCTTCACTTCTCAAACTCTCTTTCTTTCTTCCTGCATCCTCAACTTCTCCCTCTTCTACCTCTTCCTTCTTCTACCTTCTTACCCCTCCCGCTCCTATCCCTTCTGTCTACACCCCTATCATTCCTTCTTTCTTTCGTTTGCCTTTATCCTATTCTCCCTTGTCTTGCCTCCCATCTTGCTCTCTCTTTCCCCTCCCCTTATCCTAACTGTCTTCCAGCCATTCCTTACCTTCTCCCCTTCCTTGTTTTTAGGTAGCTACCCACCCCCTCTCCGCATCACGATTCTTCACCCCCTTATCCTCTACGCCTCCCCATTCCTCTTTCAAAACTTCTCTGTTCCTCCTCTTTTTTTGTTTTTTATTCTGATGTGCTCATTCCTTGTTCTCTCCTACCATGCTTAAACTGGCTGGTTTGGAGTGCCGCCTATATCTCTGCACCCTTCCCTCTGTATTTGAGGCTGGAAGTACACCTGTTACCACTAGTTCCTTGCAAACTTCACGGAACCTTTCACCACAACATCTAGCCCTTGACTACTTAGCTCCATATCCCAATTTCTCACCATAAAAGATTTTTAAGTTTTGTGTAGTTTCCAACGCTATATCTCCTCTTTATGTCCTCTCTCATCTCTGCTCTTTTCATTTCCTCGTTTACCTCATAATTAAACTTAAGCATTATTTGATCCCTTTTTCCAAGTGGTGTATGATATGGTCAATGATATTTTCAATATCACGCAAGTCTGTTTGAGGATAGATTTAGGAATGAGTGTAAATCAGCCACTCTCATCCTAGCGCGTTCACTGACATGCTGGTTTAAGAAACTTTCCTGTACACACTCTAGGAATTTGTGTCTCAATTATTCCATTACCATGAGAACCCAAATCCCACCAGTCTGTCTCCTTATGACTGAAAGCCCCATTATCAGGTCCTTCTCTGAGAAGCGCATGTTTTACTACGTTCTGTTACATCCTGATTGTTCCTTCGCTGTTGTCATTGCATATTTGTCCTGAACTGATAGAATTCACTGGAGGATTGTACATCATCAACACCACTATGTGCATCTTTACTGTAGTTACCCTTCCCATCATTAATTAATGTCTGAATGGGCCATCTACTACAGTTCTCTGAAACTTGAACATAAGGTTATGTCTTATTAGCAGAGCCAAACCTCCGCCTCCTTTATCGTCTCTTTCTCTCCTTACTATTATGTACCCATCGGGGCAGAAAAGTGTGTTTGTATGTGTGTGTGTGTGTACTGTGTGGGTAGGGAGTTATACATTCGTGTGGCAGAAATTTTTAAACATTCTCTTCTGTCATACAACTCCTTAAACACATGTAAGCGGTCTGCATCCCTTGTATCTAGAAGAACCTAAAATTTCTAAACAAATGTACTTAATAGGCATCTATCCCCACACGCAAGCATACACATTCACACACAAGCGCGCATCTGGGAAGAGGGGAGAGCTGGGAGAGTGGGTCCAAGAGAGGGACAACATAGATAGTACCAGCATTAAGAGCTGAGCTACAGGGACAGACTGGAGGCTTTAGATCTGTCCAGCTTGGAAGCGAGATGAATTGAAGGGTGACATATCGATGACGTGGAGAATGAACAATTCTTTGAGAGATGTAGCGACAGAGCAACCAAAGGACATCATATGAAATTCAGATATAAAGAAATACTTGTATTGTAGAAGAGTGGTGGATGAATGGAATAAGATGAATGAGGACCTCGTTAATGTAGACAGCGTATATGGATAAAAGAAGTTGTTTGGCAGAAGAGAATGGCAAGAGATGGGACTCCACTAGCATAAGACTCCCTCTCCGGACACATAGGCACGTCATTACGAATAGGTAATCACTCACATACACATCTCCACGTCTTCATGCATACAGCAAAAGACTCGGAACTTAGGACTTACCAACTGTGGAAGAAAGGAATATAAAATGAAGACAGAATAATCTCATTCAGGGACATGATAATGTTAACAGACAACGGGTCTTTGATGTCATATGAGACTCAGTAACAAAGATATTAAGATGAAGTTTGGCAAAAGATTTGTAAGAAAGGATGTGAGGAAGCATTTTCTCAGCAACAGAGGAGGAATAATGGGGAACGGGCCAAGCTAAGATGACGTAAATGAGGACCACAATACGCAGGAAATTCATGTCTAGATGAAAGTAATGTTAAGATATAGAAAACGGGGCGTCATGAGGATGTGCGCTTTCCTCTCCATGTATATTTTCAAACACATAACCCTATACTATCTCCACTAATACGTACGCATAAATGCACGGACCCAAACCCCCTCCCCCCTTCAAAAAACAAAAAAAGACAATCGCATGCATTTTCACAGGCTGACACGCTTCTACATTCCCCACACAAACGCACAGCTACCCACACACCACATCTCTACACACCTACCAGACAGAGAGACACGCACACAACGTCCTACTTCTCTATGTCCTAACATACATCAATAACCCCCCCTACACACACACACACACACACACACACACACACACACACACACACACACGGACACACCTCCAGCCTTTCCTCCTCTGAAAATTCCACCTCGCGGATATTAAAATGGAAATATCTGACATCACTATTTCCGTGTCTGTAAATTATATCGTTTGTTGTCTGACACCGCTGAAATATAGGGACATGGGAGACCATATCCTCTTCCCATTTTCTGTAACTCCCCCAACTTCTATTTCCAATCTATCCAGTATATCCTGAGATAACCTTTTCAGTTACGTAGAGAAAACTCGGGTTACATTCCCATGTAACACAGATGACTTTCCGTTTCAGCGCAAACAAATGTACTGTGGTGCTCTGCTGTGAACTCTACCGTATCATTTAATATTTCCTCTTCCGAATTCATGTGTGCATCTGTCTCTCTTGCTATCTATCTACCCTTTCATCTATACAGCTATCTGCTCTGTCTTACTTCCCATTTTTTCTGCGCTTGAAATAAAATGGAGAGTAATACTTTTTCCGTCCTCAGATGCTGGAATTGAACTAAGAGAAAAATATAGCGACACCAGTATTGGCAGCTTGCAGTAGTAGCAACTGCTGCACAAGATAAAGAAAACAAAAGAAACATCAAAGGTATATGGAACTGCAGCTGAAGAAAAGAAAAGAGCAGTAGCTTTTGGTGTAACCAACACCAGCTAAAATACAGCGCCAACTGTTAAGGGAACAACAACGAAACCACAGCAGCAGAAGTAACAGAAATAACAAAACAGCAAGAGCAGAGAGAACAGCAACAAAAGCACATTAACAGATGCAACAGCAGCAACAAACAATAGAGGCAACAATACAGAAAAAGCTTCAACACAAGGAACACTACCAATATATAAACAGGAGCAAAAACAGAAGTAACACAAAAACGGAACAGCAACCAAAAGGACCGGGAACAATATCAACAGCAGAAGTCACACAACAAAGAAAAGAAAATAGAGACTGGAACGTCAGAGGCAACGCACAGCAACGAATAAAGCAAGGAACGCCAAAGATAGGGCATACATAGCAGAGGCTGACGAACAACAGCAAAAAAAGCTACAGAAGCGGGAGCTGTGAAAAACACAGCAACAACCACAAGCAAACAAGAGGAACAGCACAACAGCACAGGTACAGCAGCAGCAGTAACATTAACAAAAGCAAAACAATAGTAGAAACGGGGAAAAAAAACTGCAGCAGCCATAGAAACAACAAAAGAAAATAATCAGCATCAGTGGCAACATTAACAAGAACACAGCAGCAAGAGCAAGAGCAACACGAACAAGAACAGGAGGAGGAACACCAAGAAATATAGCTGGAACAGCAGGAGCAAACACAGCTACAACAGCAGAAGCAACGCTAATAAAGAACAAAAACAATAGCAACAAAAATCTTAACAACAGCAAAAAGTACCAAACTTAATAAAAGCGTTAATAAAAGCTTAAATAAACAATAGAAGCATCTTTCACACACACACACACATACACACCAGTGGTGTGTCCAGGGTTCGATTCTGGCACCACTGTCCTTGATCTGTTTGCATGACTAGCCAGAAGGATTGGACTCCCACCTGAACATGCTTGCATCTGATGCCAAGGTTTCTTCCAAGGGACCTACACCAACTCCTCCCAAGTTGGTTTGATACACAGTCAACGAAATTCAACCCAAGTAAAGGTAAAGCAATGAGGATGGGATGCAACAAACGAAATGCCTGAATATGATCATCATCTAACAAGAAATAAGCCGCAGTATCTTTGTGTGAGAGAGACTTGTGGAGTCGACATCATCCCTTGCCTATCGACAGAGTCCCACTTTAGGATGACAATAAAGGAAACTAACAGTCTGCTGGCAACCATCAGAATTATGTTCAAGTATGTGGATAATGAAATACTTAGCAAGCTGTTCGCATCTTACATTAAGCCAAAACTAGAACATGCTTCACAAGTTTGGTCAACGTAATTAAAGAGGCAAGAAGTACTAATATAGAAGGTACAGAGGAAGGTTACAAAGCTGGTACCAGAATTATGAGAGATGAATTACAGGGAAAGGATAAAGGCCTTAAGTGTGTCAACTATGAACAAGAGAAGAATAATGGGTGACCTAATAACAACTTTTTAGTTTGTAAACCAGCCTCGTGATGAAGACAGTGAACAGTGCAAGGATGGAACATCCAGAGAACATAATATGAAATTACGCAAGGAATTTGTGGGAAAAGATGTAAAGAAATACTTTTATAGCATGAGAGAGATGGACTGAAATATGTAAAGTGAACGGCGTGCAGAAGTCCAAAAAAATGTATGATTGTAGAGAACTTTTAAGGGGTGGACCCCACAAAAAATGTAGAACTCCCTCCCCGTAGAGTACAGGTAAGTAAGAAAACACACACACACACACACACACGCACACATATACACTCACACACACACACACACACGCACGCACGCACACACATATACACACACACACACACACACACACACACATACAAATCCAAGACATAGACCTGTAAACACGTACACACAAACACACCATCTTTCATTGCCCACGATCGGTCATTTGTCAGCCAAGTCGAGTATTGGTCAAGGATAAGGTCGGCGTCAGAATATTTCCGGAATGTCCTTGGCAGTTTCCTCCGGTACTTTCTCTATTTACCTAGTAATTTTCCCCTGCACTTACTGTCACTATCCTTAGTTACTGACAAAATACCCTTAATTTTTCCTAGTACTTTCCTCGGTACTTTCTATTTCATCTTCTGCATCACTATCCTTAAAATACTCCCAGCATTATCCTCTCTCTCTCTCTCTCTCTCTCTCTCTCTTTATATATATATATATAATATATATATATCCCTCTCTCTCTATCTATCTCTCATTTTCCTGGAACGACTTTTACAACTGAAATTCTGCCACTTTCCTCTGAGGCCCGTTCTTCCAAACCTGTCCTCTAAGGCACTTCCCCAGGACTTTACTCCGAGGTTCTTATTCCATTACTTTCCTCTAAGTCATTTGCCCGATATTTTCTTCTATGGCACTTCCCGGCACTTTCCTGGAAGGCGCCTTAGGGCACTTTCTTTAGAGGATCTTCCCTGGAATCTTCCTCTGAGACACTCATTTAAGGTACTTCTCCGCCACTTTCCTTTGTGGCACTTTCTTGGCAATATTCTCTGATGCTATTCTTTGGAACTTCCCTCTGAGACACTTCCCTCAGAAGTACTTCTAGGTACTTTCCTCCACGGCACTTCTATTGACACTTTTATGAGGTATTTTCCTGGTACTTTCCTCTAAGGCACTTTCCTGATACTTCCCTGGCGGGTACTTCCCCGGTGCTTCCCTGTGAAACACTTCCCCCTTCCCGCACATGTAATGACTCTGCCCCGGTGATAGATAGTGCCACAGAAAATTCAGTATGTTGCTGTTATTGCTGCTGCTGCTGCTGTTGATGGCACTGCTATTACAACAGTAGATGTTGTTACTGTTACTGATGTTGTAGCTGCTGATGATGTTAATACTGCTGTTGATGTTGTTACTACTACTGTTGATGTTCTAATTGCTGCTGATGTTCCTCTACTGCTCTTCTTACTGCTGCTGATGTTCTTACCGTTGCGGAAGTCACTGTTGCTGATGTTGTTACTGCTGATGCTGATGTTATTACTGCTGCTGATATTATTTGCTACTACAAACGATGTTTCTTATAAATGATGCTCTTTCTGTTGTTGTATTTCTATTGTTCTTCCTGTTGATATTGGTCGGTCTCGCGATGATCTTGTATCTGTTGCTAATGTAACTGTTACTGATACCGTTACTCCTGTTGCTGATACTGCTGTTGTTACGATGTTGCAGTTGCTTATGCCGTTACTCCCATACTGAAGCCGCTGTTAACTATTTGATCGATGTTGATGTTTCTGATGCTGTTACTTTCAGTGATGGAAATAACATTGTTGATGATGTTAGTCATGATTTTCCTTATGCTGTTCATTGTACTAGCGATGCTCTTGCCATATTGCTACTTCTGGCGACACTTCCTACTGTAAAGACATTTCTAAGTCATGGATTTTAAAGAACTGTGTTCTCGGAGAATTTCCTTGAAAATCATATACTTTTCTGTTACCTTAGAATCTCTCTAAAAAAAATCTCACTAAAGGTGCAAGTCATTACACTGAATAAGAACCTGAGACTTAAATACTGTTTCCAGCTAATCAGTTTTGTTATTAATCATTATACTGATCATATATTTTTTTTTCGGATATTTCCTGAATTGTCCCCATCTGCTGTACGTTCCCAGCCAGGCGAAAACATGCATGTATGCACACTGCATACCCCAGCAACAGGCGGGAGGGCCCAAGCCACTCTCATCTCTTTCAGAGTTTTCATACCTCTACGGCTTCTTCAGACCGACTGTACTCATAATGGGAGGGAGGATATAATAGAAGGACCCCTAAATAGAGAATGTCTCGAATGCAACGTTTTGCTCTGACGAAGCGAGACTCAATACGAAAGATAGCCATGTAATATACTGACATTTTTGGTGTTCACTTTGTAGAGAAAAATGATATTCACTCGAAAGTAACGTGAAGAATTATAATCAAGTGATAATTAGGATGATGAAAGAAAACGATGCATAGAGGCGTATAACTAAAAAAAAAATCTTTTTCACTAGCAGGGAACTGTGTTAATTGACAAGCCTGCCAAAACTTTCTTCATTTTTTCCGGTTAGATTCATTACTCTTGGTTCGTAAACTTGGTCATGAACATCTTGTAGCTTAAGTAAGTAAATAGGGTTGTTCTGAAATTCTGAGTAAGAATATCTGAGGGCCTTTAGGCTGAAACTGAAAACTGAGAATATATTTACTATAAGCCCGTTGACAAGCTAGGCTAGAACTCTGAATCAGAAATGTAGGAAGGCGAGGTAAATGATCATAACATACGTCGGCAACTAGGCATATTGAGGAGAGGCTCAGTGAAGAGGATTTTGAGGGTTTTACATTGGATGGAGCAAAGAATCAGACATGAGGTAAAGGATGAATCATGTGGAACCATAAAGCTGGGGATATTATTACTAGCTTTAAAGAACAGGATCAGAAGGTACAATCGTTGGAGGTAAAGCAATAAGATGAGCCGAGGAATCAAACGAAAATACTCAAATAGAATATCATCAGATGGAAGAGGAAATTGGAGATTCAAATAGATAATCAATGGATAACACTATGAGTTCAAGGATCAAATTAAGGAAAAAAAAGATAATGTTGGAGTGATGGAAACAAAACTTACCAATGAGATGAAACCTGACCAATAAATCTGTCTGAAAGTATATATAATAGCAATGAGGGATAGAAAGAACGATGGAAGGAGACTGGAGCTCTTAATACAAGACAGCCTTAAATCACAGCATATACTGGAATACGGCCCATTGAAAAAGCACATATGTGAAGACCAACGCTAGGGAAGAATTGCATATTGGTGTTGATTACCTGTAATGTTTCCCCAAAAAAGTCACAAGGAATAAGAACAAATATATGAAGATAATGATGAGGGAGCAATCAGGACGGCACTTTATGGAGTAATACATTCACTCGACAATAGTGGCAAGATTCGGAAACTGGGGAATCTCAATTAGAAAGTGTGAAAGAATATACTTTTATGGAGACTGAGAGTTATGAAGAAGATAAAAATTATCGGACTGTATATTGTATATGATAAATGAACTGGAAAATGTGATAATTCGATAAATGAATTCGACTGTGTGGTGAATCAAGATAAAAATGAAACCATACTCAAAGATAAGTAATCATGTAAGACAAGCAGAACTACAGAAATAATCTATGGGAACAAAAACTGGGAAATGGAGTTCAGTTGCTATGATACAGGCCACTGTTATGCATGATAACGTGAATTCAACGACAGAGTAGAAATTTGGGTTCCTTTAGATTCATATACAGAGAGAAAGTTATAATAGGGAGAGATGTGGTTCAATAAATGGTGCAAAAATGCCAAAGAGATTACAGCAATACTGTGGAGGAGATATAAACGGCGCTACAACCAACCGGCATTTGAAAGGTATAAGAGAGGAAGGAATAAGTATAGTAGGAGAAGAGGGAAGGAATGGAGAAACTTTGCGAAAAAAAATAGCTGAGAGCAAGGCAGCAGATAATCCAAGACTTTGCTATAAAGTCATCAGTAATAAACTGTGAGTTAAAGGGCAGATAATAAGGCAATGGGATTCAGGGGGAGGAGTTGCAGAGGATAAGATAAAGACATGGGAAGAGTTGAATGACGTAGCTCAAGAGTGTTTTTATAGCGGAAAACACTGTAGCCCCAACACTAGTGAGATGGAATGGGCACGAGGTACTGGAAAGCACGAACATTTCTGAGAACAGACACAACAAGCTGTTGAAGGGTCTTGAATAATAAAAAGATCGAAATCCTCGTCTACATATAGAGTTTCTCCATATGTGCGGGAGCAGCATGCAGATGCGCATGATAAACCACTTGAAATGTTTATGATGTCTCTGGAGAGAGGCAAAGTGCCAAGGGAGTGGATGAAAGCAAACTTCATATATACCTTTCTCTCAGAAAGGAGAACAGGAAGTTGCGTTAAACTACAGACCAGTATCTATGTCGAGTGTGGCCTTAGAATAGCAGAGAAATAAAAATCAAAGCAAATTACTTAATTACTCAAGCGGGAGAGATCACGTTATCAGGTAAAGGTCATGCGTAACAAATCTCTTAGAGATCTGTTCGTGAGAGAGAGAGAGGGAGAGAGAGAGAGAGAGAGAGAGAGAGAGAGAGAGAGAGAGAGAGAGAGAGAGAGAGAGAG
>JAYMFT010222036.1:0-11333 GCA_038088735.1 Panulirus argus | reverse complement strand
CCCCCCCCACTCTCCCCCCTCTCCCCCGAGATAATATATATATATATATATATATATATATATATATATATATATATATATATATATTCTTACGCACTAAATGCTGGACGGTACATTGTGCTAGTTCTACGATTGTATAGTAGCTGTGCAGTATTTGTGTTGAAGCAGCGAAGCCTGAAATGGCTCGAGAGGTCAATGTTTACGAAGCCAACACACATCAGTAGCAGCAGCTGAAGAAACCTTCCTTACCTTGCTGCATCACTCAGCTGGCGTGCTCGCTGCCCGTCTCCATAACGACACGACACAACCATCTGTTCCGAGTTCTGCCACACGCGGTACGGCTGTACGATCAGCTGCAACGGAGAATGATACAATGTTAGTTTTAACAAAGCATTAATCTATGACCCATCATCAATTAAGGTGCAAGAGTATCACTAGAATAAGTGTGAACTTGGAAATGCAGTTTCTCCATGGGGGATGTACTCATATTGGATTTCATTTGTGGTTCTTGTTATGCAATATGACTTAAAACCCCTTTAAGGACGACAAACGACACGAAATATATAGATCGACCGTGCCTTAACCTACCTTAAGGGCGGCTGACGTGACCTCGCCGGCCGGAAGGGGTGGCTTGTGAACGTCCCTAGAGTTGTTGATCCTGGCTGTTACTCCCTCGTGCCAGTAATCCTTCAGAGGCTGCCGCACCGCACGCTGCCGTCCGTCTCTGTCCCGCAACAAGTGCGCCAACTCCAGCGTCGCTAGGCTAGGCTCTGAAGTCCAGGAGAGAAGGGAATTTCACTTCAGAAATTCAGTCGTCTGCATCAGCAGCATTGTATTTTTTCCTCCAATAAGTGTCACGGGTGACCTTAAGAAAGTCTTGAGGGCCGACACTGTGACTTCTTTCTTTATCAACACAGAAAGCAGGTGAAGGTTATAGTGACTTAAAAAAATGTCATGGCCAACATTGAAATTCTGGGTTTTCTGACTAAGCACGTTTCTCTAAGGCTGCTGGCACCCGTCAACGAAATGTCAAAGCTTTGAAAAGATGATGCAAGATACACCCACAGCTTCAATGACGCCCTGAAATAGGCTTATGCTCAAAGTGGTAAGGGTCACTGGGTGCGACCGTGTACACGTTGCCCATCCATAGATGGACTCCATGACACTCCAGCTGAGGAGTATTCTTATATATATATATATATATATATATATATATATATATTTCATATACTTTTAAGAGAGAGATAGAGAGAGAGAGAGGTTGGCAAAATAATAGGCATTATTTTAACCACAATAATCTTCACCAAGATCATTCACAGACATTTTAAGAGCCCAATGTACTTGTGAATTTCTTACTTAAACAACAAATTCACTACAAGTTACTAAAAACAGCTACAGTATCTCCTACATTATCCACAATATAGTTAAGACATTTACTCTTCACAATTATTTAAATATTGTTTACAAAGGGACTTACTTTTATTTTTGGGCAGGATGGCGATGCACCAGTGGTGGTGAAGTTTTATGTTGAATTCCATGATGTCGCCCGACCGCACCTGTGACAGGAGCTTGTCACAGTTCTGGCGGGTAAACCATGGGGTCAACAACATGAAGTTGGAGGGCGTCTTCTTGGCTTCCTTCTCCTGCTTTTCTTTGGCCTTTTTCGCTGCTTTCTTGTCCAGGACTGGGGAATGTGGGGCCGAATAGGACGAGGAGTGGTCGGGACCCTCCTTCTTCTTCAGGAGGGAGAGGTCCGAGTGCACGCTCAGGTTGCCTGTTGACTGGCTGAGGCGGGTGGCCATCACGGAGGCTGTGGAGGTGTGTCTCCTGGGTGAGCCCAGTATGTGGCCGCCACGATTCTGTGATGGTAGACGGCATAAGCGGTCAGTACATTCCTTCGGGTCAATGTCGAAGCCCAGGTTCCCCTCCTCCTCCTTCCTCTGGGGTGGTGGGAGAGGAGGTAGCGGGTCCAGCGTAGATGCGTCAGCAGCTTGTCGCATCGGCTCCGACTGCCCACAGCTGGTGCGCGAGAGGTTGTGTATCAGTTGTGAGCGACGCGAGACCAACTGACGCTCGAGAGAATGCGCGTACATTGTGCTCACTTGCATCATGGCGCCGGTTTATCTTTAAATGACACCTGAACGACACAAAAATGCTCGATATGATGCTTCGATATGTTCTTTGGACTAGCCTCAAGACACGACTCTAAGTTTTCGTCGACTCCGATTCCTCGAGGGAAAAAACTAGCTTATCTGTAAGTTTTTAATTCACCAAATACTTTTAATCAAGATATTAATGGGGCCGAAAAGTTTTAGAATGTCTGCAGATACATGAATGAAGGCTAAATCAGCCTCATTCTATAATCTGCAGTTAAGCACTGAGAGTCGGCTACGCGGCAAAGCAACTTTAAGAAGACGAGCGTCTTATGAGGTTCCAGGCCAAACAACACCAGCGATTCACTTGCAGACGGTACTGGCTTTTAATATTATACTCTCACTCCAACTGTTCTCAAGAGACGATACAGGTTGGAGAAAATCGTGTAATCGACTGAGAAGGAGAATGTTTTCCCGCGGGGTATATATAGCGGTCCGGCATGTGACTCGCTCTCACTGCCAGACGCAAGAAGCGTCAACGTCTGGCAGGGAAGTACTCGACGGCGCGACATTCTTTGGCAACCTTTACTACTGGGGCGTTCCATTCCCTATGTCTACCGTAGAGCGTGTTGTAATGCGGGAATTGGGTCGCGCACTTGGATGACTCAGGGCCTGTGTTTACAGATGGTCTTCCCCTTAAAGAGAAAAGATGCCGACGCAAACAATAAACTGCGGTCAATAAATCGATATATATATTTCACGAACTGTTGTCTGGCTGTTTTCGACCTGGACCAGAAGTTTTCGTACATAATTGATTCACGTTTAATGGAAAAATAATTACGTAATTCGATACCAGTTAAAGATTGCATGGAAGATTTCACTACACAACCTTGCAGTAGCACCGTAAAATGTCACAGTTCCCGCGTTGTGGTAATAAAACATTACTCTACTGGGAATTCCCGCACATTTCCCGCCACACTGAGCTCACCCACCGCAGTCAGTATACACAGACATACGTGTACTACTCAAACAGGGAAAACAACCCACAACAAAATGAATGACAACGATTCCAGTTATTTCTGGTCTGTTGTTGCATAAAGGAGTTCGGTAGCATGTACTTCCCCTCAATTCACAGTGGGACTCATCTCTCAGCTCTCTCCTTCTCACACAAAGTTCCCTCCTCACTCCAACCCTCCACAGTCCTCTGTCTGGCCCCAGGTAGCTATTTTATCTTTCTGCCTCACCCCCACATGGCCAGCTGGCTCTAAATCCACACTCATATTATCTTCCCTTCTCAAACATAACACTTGACAACGTGTAATTCACACGACTCGACCTTTGTAACTATCATTTCTTGCGGTAAGCGCTACTCATTATACCTACCTTTTGGCAAAAATCTTCCACTCACCACACCTTGCTTCAGTCACCGATTTATTTTTGTAAGCCCTTTAGTTTTTTCCTTCACTCCTATACGCTCCTCTACGTATCAAACCACTTCATTCCCTTCCATGGCATCTTCCACTAACTCTTTTTTCTCCCTCCACACGGTCAATCCACTTCCTCTCCTCCCACTGATCCACGTTCCCCTCCCTTATCATGCGTTTCTTCCGTCATCCACCTCTTCCTTGTACCCCATTTTCCCACTAAATCAAGTTTGAGATTAATCACTTCGCTTCAGTTCTGGTACATCATCTTTTCCAGAATCTTTTCTTTCTCCTTTCCTTCATTTAACTAATATTTAAGGCATTTCACCAACGTAACCCAACCACTACGGAATAACAACTTCCCCACAGAAGCGACTGTTAAACTAATACCTCAATTATTACTCTGAGAAGAGTACTTACCTAGTTACTGCCAGCCTAGCCATTCTATACCCAACTTGTTCACTTCCCTGAAGCGACCGCTTACATTTAGCCTATCCAATTTATCACTTAATTCCAACATACCGCCTAACATTTGCGGACAATAACATAGTCAGCCTAGGCATAGCTCAGGACTGCTTTATCTAGGTGTCGTGCAGTTAGTATTTACTGTGGTAAGTATCCGAGGCATAGGCAAAGCTAACCACCATTTTAAGTTGATTACTAAATGGTTCCTGCCCGTTACGAAGCCTAACCTTGTTCCAAGCCTATCCCAACGTGACGGAGTTCATAATCAACAGCGCCACGAATTGTCTAATTCTACGTTGTGTCAAGGACAGAAACCAACACTTTTGGGAGCCAATCAGTACTAGAGGGAAGGTATCAGAGATTAGGTTCCTTATGAAATGTGCAGCTGCGATACAGACAGTGCGTATCTAGTACGTTTAATCAGTACAGTACCCGGATCCACAAGATTGTTACGTATATGCTTGACGGTATCTAACATTATTTCCTCCAAACTCTACCACCAGTGAGTCAGGACGGTCATATAAAGTGGTAAGAGCGTGTATGCGGTCTTAAAATTATTTGTATTTAACACCTGACCCAAAAAATCAATTTTGTTATCGAGTGCTTACAGTTTTTGACCACGACAGCCTTTAATGACCCTGGTAATCTAATGGCTAAGCCTTAAACCCAAATTATCACCCAACTAGTAATTCAAACCTCGTAGAGGAGCCATAGTTACCACACATCTTTGAGATTAATCATTTCTGTTCCATCACGCCAGCCATAGGAGCATCTCGCCTACCCAGCGTTAAGGGTCTAACTAAAACCAGACATTAATTACGTGCAATGATGAAGGCAAACGCGTGGAGAAGAAAGCAAGAAGTAGATGGGAAGAGATGAGAGATGGCAAAGGAGAAGAAGCTGCAAGAGACAAGTGGTTACTAAGAGTGGAAGGAACGAACCAAGAAAGAGGAGCAGCGACGCTGGAAAAGAGAGAGAGAGGAAGGGAAGCAAGGAAGACAAACGGGAGGAGGAGGAGGAGAAGAGGAATAGAAAACGAGAGAAAAAAATATTAGAAAACTGATGCAGTGTTTGGGAGTAAAATGTACGACGGAGAACTTCTTCAGTGACTACTACGAGAGTACCACAACACCCGAGCGTCTCTTTCTCTCTCTATATTTAACTGCCGGAGGGAGGGTGGGTGTTCTTCCTCCCGGGCCCTGCCCTGGGGTGGTGGTGAGGACGGGGAGGGGAGGTGGTGTGTGGAGCCTCCTCCTATTGTTTGTAGGTACACCTGCCATATATACCCCCTCCCCTGGGTCCACAATATTAAACATTCGAGTGAGATGTACTCTCCACACACACACACACACACACGCGCGAGGGGTGAACTCACAACACACCCGAGGGAAATACCCGCAACACAAAGGTTAAGTAGACTCGCAACACTCGACTGACAGATCGTAGAACACAAAGGACAAACACGAACACGGGACAACCTGACTATCACAAAGTACACTCACGATCTGCACTTTAGGAATATATAAGGATACGTTCAAAACGTGCACTCAGTACAATTCCGAGTCGAAAGAAATACACTTACGACACACTTTAGGGGAATACAACAATCCTAGAGGATACAATCACGGCACATGCAACATCCTGAGTCCAGACATTTTAAGATGTACTTACGAGACAATTGAAGGATACACTCGCGACCGGGACAGTTATACTGCACTCAGGAGACACTCCTCAAACAACACTCGAGTGGTCCATTGACAATATAAAGAATCGAAAAAGAGGAGACTCGATTTAGATACACTCACAACATAGTTCCTGCCATACACACTCAAGTTTCGAGAAGCACTCGGGAAAACCCCTTCTGGTCTACTAGTCTCAGCACTGAGTGTACACACACAGCATAAACAAAGAATACACTCATGTCACTCAGGTACAGTGTACACAACACCACGCTCTCTCAACTAGTACACCTACGACACTCTTAAGTGATGCACTCGACATGTTGAAGCATACTATGAGGGTACACTCACTCGAGTCTAGGAGTCAAAGAATACACACACGACATGCTAGTGAAGGTACGTATACACACTCAAGATGCACTCATATTATGGAACAAACTTATGATATTCAAAGCATGCAGTCACTACACACTTATGGCACACTTAAGGCAGAGGGAGGGGGAGGGATAATGCAGACTCACGACACCAGTAAAGGTGGAGTTCCCCACATACATACATTGTAGGTGGAGTTCCCCAAGTACATACAGTGTCCACTTAGGACTAAACAGAAGGGAGTCAAGCCGATCTGGGGTTGGGTTGGGTGGGGCGTCCACATATCTCTGCCGGAGTAATGGTAAGATTAAAGATGGCGCCAGGAAATGGATCTGTTCAGGACACACACGGAGTTTGTACCATCCAGCTCCGTTTATGACTTGAATATCAGAGTGTGAACGTGTTTACAGTCAATACAAAAATGCCTGGCTAAATCATCTTTTGAAAAACACAGGCGAGAGTAATGATGCAATTTATACTGGCTTGAGAGTCTGTCGTTATGCATTTGTTTTGGGTAGGAAGAGTCCGCGTGTTTATGGTGGGAAGAGTCCGTGCCTGTTTAGGGCGGGAAGAGTCCGTTCCTGTTTAGGGTGGGAGGAGTCCGTGCCTGTTTAGGGTGGGGAGAATCCACGCCTGTTTAGAGTGGAAACAGTCCGTGCCTGTTTAGGATGGGAATAGTCCGTGCCTGTTTAGGGCGGGAAGAGTCCGTGCCTGTATAGGGTGGGAAGAGTCCGTGCCTGTTTAGGGCGAGAAGACTCCGTGCCTGTTTAGGGCGGGAAGAGTCCGTGCCTGTATAGAGCGGGAAGAGTCCGTACCTGTATAGGGTGGGAAGAGTCCGTGCCTGTTTAGGGCGGGAAGAGTCCGTGCTTGTATAGGGTGGGAAGAGTCCGTGCCTGTTTAGGGTGGGAAGAGTCCGTGCCTGATTAGGGCAGGAAGAGTCCGTGCCTGTATAGGGTGGGAAGAGTCCGCGTGTTTAGGGCGGGAAGAGTCCGTACCTGTATAGGGTGGGAAGAGTCCGTGCCTGATTAGGGCAGGAAGAGTCCGTGCCTGTATAGGGCGGGAAGAGTCCGCGTGTTTAGGGTGGGGAGAGTCCGTGCCTGTTTAGGGTGGGAAGAGTCCATGCCTATTTAGGGCGGGAAGAGTCTGTGCCTGTTTAGGGCGGGAAGAGTCCATGTCTGTTTAGGACGGGAAGAGTCCGTGCTTGTTGAGGGCGGGAAGAGCCCGTGCCCGTTTAGGGCGGGAAGAGTCCGCGCCTGTTTAGGATGGGGAGAGTCCGTGCCTGTTTAGGGTGGGGAGAACCCGTGCCTGTTTAGGGCGGGAAGAGTCCGTGCCTGTTTAGGGCGGGAAGAGTCCGTGCCTGTTAAGGGTGGGAAGAGTCCGTGCTTGTTTAGGGCGGGAAGAGTCCGTGCCTGTTTAGGGCGGGAAAAGTCGATGAACTTTAATCAGGGTGACAACAGGAATGTCACCGGACTTAGCACGGGCAAGTGGGCTACTTTTTCCTTAACTTGGCAACGAAATCTGGACTTCACCGTGGACGGGGCGGCTATTGCGTTGGTAGCCTCGTTTGGCTCGTGGTATGAACGTTAGCATCACACACACACACACACACAGAGTTGCCTCCAAGCATCAAAACATTCACATTACGACACTAACACCATCGCACGAAGGACGTAGTTACAATATCGCACAATCATCCCGTTTAACTGCCTGTTTAGACAAAACTGGGATCGCACGACAGTTCCGTCTCTCTTAAATGACGCTCTTGACAATGAATGACGAGATAATGTGTAGAATATTGCTACAAACGCGAGCAAGATTATGAAGTTAGCTAACACAATCACCAACACTGAGTTAATCATTAAATTTCAAAGCTAATGTGAAATAAACATATGAGACGGGGTTTTATTCCAAGCCATAGCGTATCAAAAAAAGTTTTTAATACTTCAGTCGGAGTCGGCTGCCACCCGCAACACTGTGAGGAGGGCTTGGAGGACCCTCACGGAGGAGGAGCAGCGCCGCCCGAGGACACATACACACAGTGTCTTCTTCTTCACTTCTTGTGACGCACTTAAATGACCCGTCAAGACCGATCGGGTGTGTTTGATAAGAGAGGTCTTGATTCGCTGAGAGAGAGAGAGAGAGAGAGAGTCATTATGGATCAGTATGGGGGCCCAAGATATCTTAGTACTCGTTTAACGTCAAAAAATAAAAACAAAATAATCCCACTGGAAGCCCTTGCTTGCGGGGCCCCCAACAGGAAGTGTCCGCAAGTCACGCAGTAGCTAACTGCATCGGCTTCTTTTCCTCTCCTCCCCTCCCCCTCCCATCCCCTACCCCGTGAGCCAACCCTCCCCCCTCCCTCCCTCAAGAAAAAGCAGTCACCGGCGTAGTAATATGCAACACACTTGGAGCTATTATATCAGCACCTTGAGCCGGGTAATTTGATTACTCAAGCACACACACACGACCCAACCGCATGCGTTCGAATCCTGGTTTGCGGAAGTCAGCTCACAACCAACCCATGTCTTCATCCTTCCCCTCGGGGCTGGTACATAAATGGGAGCTCCTGGCTTAAGCTATTGTCAGGCGTGTGTGTGTGTGTGTGTGCGTAGATAAACAACACAAGGTTAAAACACATTAACACAAGTGTAAAACTCTCTCCCCTTAACACGCTAACAGTAATCACAAATATTAATCTTATATACTTGTATATATCAAGGACCCTGAGACCTCTTTAATATGTTTCTTGCTGCTTCGAAGCAGCGCTACAGTCAGTAAGAGGAAGATAATAATGCACTCATTTCGAGCGAGAAGTTACTCTACATTGTACAGTTTTCCTCTTTAGATAAAGGTCTAACCTTGCCGGAGGTGACATCTCTCTCGAAACACAGAGGCGCAGTCAGACAACGACTGTAAATACGTACCAGCAACACCTGCAGAACGAATCATAAATGCTTCCACTGCACTCCAAGCCAGATGTAGGTTATAACTCTCCCATCCAAACTTCGTAATCAAATGCAAATGTTACGAAAAAAAAAATGTTTCACACCAGGAAACTATACTCGACGACCCCCTTCCCCTAGCAAAAACAATGAAAAAAAAAATCACTCTGCAATGACTCGGAAAGCCATAAAAAATTGTTCTCACAACCGAATCTTAAACTTCACTACACCATACTAGCCCAGGGGACTTGCCCAGCATGACCTGTTCGAGTTATACTATTTGGCTTGAATTCTCTCTATACCAACCATCTCTCCAACAGCACAAACACCGATTCATCATGGCAAGAGACCCCTCACGCTCAAGATGCACCTTCCACTTACTCCTCAGTCGTCCTACTCACATTTCACAAAGACAAACAACCATAATTCTTAATCTGTGGCACCACTTGGTGCACCGACCAGCCTTGGCTACCTTCCTGAGTGTTGCGGTAAATCTAAAGAAGGGGTCTTGACGCAGGAAAGTAATATATATATATATATATATATATATATATATATATATATATATATATATATATATATATTGGCATGCATAACTTCTTCATTGTTGCTCAATAATGTAGTTGATAACTTTATAATTCTTCAGTAAACAGAAAATTTTTGGCAACAAATTCTCGTTCAAGTGACTTCTGGCAATTTCTGTTTCGGTTAAAAAACTTGTTGCTGAAGATTTCGCGATCCAACGACTTGCTTGCCGTGTTCTAGTGGTCTGGTGACTTGATTATGATGTTTGGTTGGACTGGCGACCTTGCCATAGTGTTTTGGAGGTGTGACGACTGGGCTGTTTTGGTTGTATAGAGTCTTTGGGGCCACTGTTGTCATTTAAATAGCAGACGGAAACACTATATATGCAACCCACCAGACCACAAACCACCGTAACTGGTCACTGGGTAAATATGTAATTCGCTCTTGATGCCAAAAATCCACTGCAATCAATCATTACATAACCATTTTTTCTTGCCAGAATTCTGCAAGGCTAGATGATAATAGTAACAATAAAATTTATCCAGCCATCAAAAACTTGTGTTTTTAAACTAAAAAATCCCTAAGGCAAGTCCTTAACCGACAAAGACGATTTACCATAAATATTGGTTTTATAATTGCGTAAAATAAAGATTTTCATCAACATATAATTCTTAAGGTAATCTCGAGAAAACTAGGAACTCTTGTGCTTCACCTCAGGAATTTTAGCGACATGTTTGAGGAAACAGTGAGTTTAGTTTGGGCTTGCCGGGGGAACGGCCTACAAACGTCTGCCGGACGCTGTACGGTGAAGTTGAATGCAAGGAACTGAAAAGCATTACGTAGGCTTCGCTCGCAGAACAAGTGGTAAGGAATGGTTTTTATTTCATCATTCGCAAAAGGTCGCAGGCACGAAATATCGATCAATAAATTCCCGTTGTTTTGCTAATAGGACAGGACAACTGGCTTGGATCTTGTACTCGTTACTCAGGATTGTTTCAGGTCTCACCAAAACATTTCTTGTCTTTTATACAGTTAAAAACTCCAGTTTTATAGACCATGAGATATAACGTTAGGCAAGTTTTTATTACCGATTTACATTTTAGCCAATTCATTCAGGCACATATCTGTTCAGCTCTAACTCTTAGATAACTTGTCCAAGTTAGCCAATTATCCAGTTTCCAAGTCGTTAAACCATCAGACCCTCGAGTTAAATGTTCAGACAACAATATTGCCAATATAACTTAAAGTGACGAGGGGTAGAATACATTATGCATCTTCCACCCGCGGCGACCGTGAAAATACCATAACTAGAACCAGTCAGTCAGTGGCTGGCTGGCCAGCCACCACTCTGCCAGCTTATCTCTGGAGTACACTCGCCGCTCGCTCGCCCTCCCGCTCCACCACTTCTGGGAATTTTTTTTTTTTAATTAAATTTGGCTTGTCATGTCGATGATAAATGAACACTTGCCGGTATGCCGGGAACTAACCACTACTGTCTGGCAACACGGCGGTTGCCTAATGATTATATTGTTCACAGTCGCATTGTTGTATGTATGATTGTGTGAGATGTTTTACAGTATGCAATATATGTGAACTATTTTATGGAAGGCGGTATACATAACCCTCAGTTTCATTTTATTACAATTTAGACGCCATTCGTTACTTTATAGCTATACATAGCGGGAAGTAATTTATATCATTTAGTGAACATTTTCGTAATTATATAAATTCCAGAAAGCATTACATTTAAAGTTATAACAAAGCTGACTGGAATAACTTACGGAACTTCTTTTCTGACTTTCCCTGGGTAAATTACTGTCTCTTATGTGGTGA